>RDSH01000107.1:0-72571 GCA_009428295.1 Tilletia walkeri
AGGAACTGAAGAGAGAGAATGGGAAAATGGAGAGGAATGCCTTGTTCACCTGTAGCTAGTCAACCCCATCTAGCACATCCCCCCCCTCAAGAGCGGATCGTCCCGGATCCTGACGAACCACCAGTCGCGACAAGGCGTCTGCATTGGTGTGTTTCCGACCTGGCTTGTGAACAAAGCGCAAGTTTTCCAGGTGCGGCATCAAGATGGCGCGGCATTTCGAGATGGTAGGGCCGTATGGAATTGGACCCACCGACGTCAACATCCGGCCCAAGGGCGAGTGATCGGTGACCACGGTAACCGGGACCCCTTCCAACAGGTGAGCTAAGCGCCCGAACGCCCACGCTAGACAGCACAACTCTAACTCTGGTGCTACCATCCTTTTCTCCGTAGGTGTGGTGAGCCGCGAAAGAAACGCAACCGGTCGTTCCATCATCGTGACCTTACGACCGTCAACGTCAACGACGCGAGGTCCGGACGACGGAGATGCGAAAACATCATCCGAAGCGGAGGATGAGACGGAGAAGGACTGGGTCTCAAAGTTGCGCAAGGAATGGGGCAGCTGGGGCGCGCGGCGGGAACGACGGGCGACTTCGTGAGTATCCTCCCCTCCTGAACCTGTCGCGGGATCAAGCGGAGCTGAACCCTCGGACTCAACCGATCCGTCGTCGGCCACAGGCGCCACCTCTCGCTCTCCTGCCTGATGGGGTGTAACGGCACGCTCGCGGACGGATGCAAAGGGGTCAACGTCTTGCGGCATCGCATCCAGCTGCTCGACGCTAAACTCCGCGTGGATGCGTAATGGAGACGGCAACGCCAAGCGAACCCGGTGTGGAGAGAGGACTTCCGCGATTGGGTACGGGCCCAGCTTCCGAGCGACCAACTTGGAGGAGAGTGCGCCAGGCACCGGGCGGTCGGACAAACGGATCCACACCATGTCCCCAGCCTTGAACGATGGAAGAGGACGGCGACGGCTATCATATCGCTGTTTCTGAAGAGCGCGGGCCGCAGCCAAAGTCTCGTATGCCTCCCCCAGTCGTTCCTTCGCCGCCGCCAAGCGTTCATCAAAGGTCCCAACGCCATCGTGCTCAGGCGCATCCAGCAACGCGTGGACAACATCCGGATGGGAGATGAACACGAGGTCAAAGGGGCGGTGACCGGTGGACACATTCGGCGTTGAGTTGATGGCGAGTTCAACGGCAGGGACGACGCGACGATCCCAGGCTCGGGTGTACGCCAAGCACATCGTGCGCAGGGTGACTTGCACCGTCTGGATGAACCGCTCGACGACGTTCGCCTGCTGGTGATGAGGAGGTGACGGGGTCAAGACCGCCCCCAACGACTCGGCCAGCGCTTGCATATCAAGACCCGTCATCTTCGCCTCGGAGTCAGACACGATGCGGCGGGGCCGCCAGCCTAAGCGAAGGACTCTGTCAGAGATGATGGCCACCACGCCTGCGGCGGAGATGTCTTTGGAGCATGGCTGGAGGATGACCATCCGAGAGAAGACATCCAGGATGACAAGCACGGCGTCGATGCCGTTGCGACAGCTAGGGAGTCCGAGGAGCAAATCGAGTGAGATGTCTTCGAACGCGATCTGCGGATCGTCATCCACGCGCAGGGAGCCAACACGACGGGGCAACTTCACCGCTTGACAAACTCGACAGTGACGGATCCAGGCGCGGATGGCCGTCGCCAACCCGGGACGCCAAAAGTGTCGGGAGATCGCCATCCACGTTTTGGTGAAGCCGAAGTGGCCACCCTCATCATGCACCGATCGCAACAACTCCGGAATTCCCCCCGCCGGAAGGGCCAACCGACCATCGATCCGACGGACCAACAGACCGTCTTCCAGAACCCATGTGGTCTCGCGGCCAGCCTCCACGTCATCCAAGATGGGCGAGAAGGTCCGGTCCTGTCGCAGCCAGGTCACCCAGCGTTCTCGAGCAAGCGGGGTCGGCAGCTGCAATACACCCAAAGCACACATCCTGGCGACATCCGGAGACGGGACAGGGCCGACGGTGGAAGGATGCCACTGATGGAGGACGGCGGCAAACGCCTCTTTGCTGGCGTCGACGTAGAGGAGATATGGACGGCTCGGATCAGGATGGGCGAGCACGGGAGGATTAGCGATCGCAGCTTTGAGCGCATCGAAGCTGCGTTGCCGCTCAGCCGTCCATGCTACGGGAACTCGGTCTGCGGACGTCGCCCTGCCGGCGGAGTCGGTGAGCCGGTATCGGCCGTCGGCATGGTCGTATCGCCAGCCCCGCGTCAACTCGGTCAGAGGGGCAGCCACTTGAGCGAAATTGGGAATGAAGGGGCGATAATACCCGAAGAGTCCAAGAACATGGTAGAGCGCACGTAGGGTGGTTGGTGGTTCCAGCGAAGTCACCGCCGAGGCCCGATCCTTCCACACTGCCAGGCCAGCGCCCGAAACCTTCCGACCGAGCAGAACCAGCGAGGAGACGGCAAATGTACATTTGGACGGCCCGAATTTGAGGCCGAACTCGCGTGCGCGGCCAAGAAGTTGGTCGAGGGCGAACAGGTGCTCCTCCATGGTTCGGGAGGCGACGACGATGTCGTCGATATAGACGACCGCATGCCGCCACCGAAGCGCCCCCAGCAGACGATCCATGAGCCTTTGGAAGACAGCGGGCGCGTTCCTCAAGCCGAAGGGAACCGTCTTATATTGGAACAGCCCCCGGTGGCAGACAAAGGCTGTCTTCCACCGGTCCTCCACCTTCACTGGCATCTGGTGATGACCCCGGAGCGCGTCAAGCGACGAGAATACGGTCTTCCCGGTCAGTGTGTCGAACACTGCGTCGATGTGGGGAAGAGGGTATCGGTCCGGGATGGTGGCTGTGTTGAGTTGGCGATAGTCAACACAGAACCGCCACTTGGTCTGCTGTTTGACCATGAGCACCGGGAAGGAGACGGGACTGTCACTGGGCTCGACAACGTCCCAATCAAGCAATTGGTCAAGGGCGGCGTCACAGGCTTGCAACTTTTCGGGGCTCATGCGCCGGGGAGCTTCTGGGCGAACCACCGCGTCCTCCCTCAAGCGAATTTCCATCTCATGTCCGAGCACCCGGCCGGGACGGCCGTCGAGTGCGAAGGCGTCTCGATGCTTCCTCAGTAGTGCGACCAGCCGTGGATCTGGTACACCATCGGCTCCAACTCCCACCTTCCAGTGCCCGTCGACTTCGGTGGTGAGAGCGTCACGGGTGAGGTGGCTCCCGAAACCACTGTCTCCTTCGAATGCGTCAATAGGGGTGGAGGCGGATTCATCGGCAGATGGGAAGGCGGCGCTCTCGTTGTGAACCGCTGCAGAGACAGTGGTCCCCGTGGAGTGCAAGCTGAAGGTATCGCCGGATGAGACGACGGTGTCACCCAAGTGAGCCGCTATCGCGTCGGCGACGGGTGTAAGGCGTTCCAGCTGCACGTCATGCTCTCCGACGTTGGTCAGCAAGACATGGGCGGAGGAGCGAGACATCAATCCCATCGGGCCGGCAAGATGGACCGTTTCCCCGTCATTGACCATGAGACGGGGGTGCACCGAGTAGTCTACGTCCGGGGCCAACGCGCCAACATTCACCGGGACCCATGAATGCGAGCGTGCCGGTACTACCACATCACGAGTCAGGCACAATTCCGCTTCCTTCGCGTAGGGGCCCGACATGGTCTCCTGAACTGGGAAACGATACGGACCGACTACGACCTTCCTGTTGGACGGTTCGATCGACAGCTGGTGTCCGACGATGAAGTCCAGTCCCAACAGGATGCCCGGACCGAGGGAAGGTAAGACGTGGAAATCGTGACGAGCCTCGAGTTGAACCGGCATCCCCCTCTGGTCATGCGCATCGATGAAGAACGTAATGGTGGTAAAACCTGGCGTGCGTGTGTCACCAATACCGTGTACACTGATGGGATCACCCTGCACTGTACCACCGAGTCGTTTGAGTAACGAAGCATCGATAGAACTCAAAGATGCTCCGGTGTCCAGCAAGGTTGGTAGCGACGGACCTTCGGAGTCATTCACATGAATCGAAGCGGTGAGGGGAATATGACGACGGTGACCCAGACCAGTACCGGTCGACTCCAACGCCGGTAAGGCTTCAACGCGAGTGCCTCTACGCACTGGACGAGCGAGGGGTCTATCTTCAGTCCTGACTTCCCAGGTCCGAGCCCTATATAACGCCGTCCGGTCGGCAAAATACAATGCCGCCGTGGGACCCTCTGCCCGAGTCTTCTCCTTCACGGCTGTCCGCCGGGCTTCCCAGCCGGCCTGGATGCGGCTCAAAGTCATCGCCGTGCACACCATTGCAGGCGTGACTCCAATCTTCGAACCGATACTCTCCGAGCGCCCTTCAGTCACCCTATTCGCCAATTCTTCTTCAGCAAGCATATCAATGGAAGAAGAGTCTCGGTTAGCGCCCTGTTCTTCATCGACAATATGGAGAGCATCTACTCCCCTCAAGGGGGGCCCGGAGGGTCTCAGGTCAAGCAGTGGTCCAGGCTGCTCGCCATCTCCACTCACGGTCCCCGCGTCGTCGCTGTACCCCGGAGAGAGGCCCCTTCCTGGCCCACTGGGGGGCTCAGCCCTCTCTCTCCGGCTCTTGAATCCATCATTGTTGGACTGATGGGGGCTGAGGTGAGTCGCTCGATGTGCCGACTCACCAGAACGGTCTGGCTGACCATTCTGTTTACTGCTCAGCAGCGGGTGGGCACCGTCACCCCTTTCTCCTTCCACAGCCAGCTGAACGTCGACAGACGTGACGCGGTCAACGCCGTCGGGAGGTTCAGGAGGCACATGGGGAGGGGTCGGCTCGTCTGGAACGGCCTGTAGTTTAACGACGTCACGGTCGTTCAGAAACCCGATGCTTGGGTCTCCTCGACTTCCTCGTAATCGGAAGTCTCGACAAGTGAGTACACTTTGCCGGTGAGCGTGTCATGCTCAAAATCAAAGTGAGGCTGACCACACTTGCCGCAGGGCCGATTCAGTCGAAGGACCCGACCATTCTCCTTCCGATACTGGCGAGGAAGATCACCCTTTGCTTCCACAACACGAGCGGGGTCGTACCGGAAAACGCGCCGTTGATCCGTGGGGAAAGCGGAGGGCAACGTCGAGGTTGGGTGAGTGTATGCACTCGACGTGTCGGTAGCGGCCATGCTGACGCCTGCCGGTTGCCGTTCGACTTTGTATATTCGCCGCCAGATTGGTTCCTGCTCTCCCAATTCCAGCTTCAGCGCCGACACCGTCCGTTCCTTCCCGCGAGGAAGGCGGATGATCTGCTGGAGAGATGGGAGGAGTCCATCCAGCACATCGTTTACGATCATCTCCTCTGGGGTTCCGTCCGGGGTGGCTTGTCGAAGCATGCGGATCTTCACCTGTGAGTACCCGAGAGCGGTCTCCTTGGTCGGGTCCCACTGACGCGCATATGCCTTCTTCCGCAGCGTGATGTAGTCGACTGGGAAGTTTGCGCGCATGGCCTTAAAGTACGAGGGTAGGTCGGGCATCGCGCGTACCTCGTCGTCGGTGAGTGACACATGCCACTCGCGAGCGTCGGCCTTCAGTGCTGATGGAATGGCTGCCCTCACAGCCGCTTGCCACGCTCGGCTTGGATTGGTTCTGGCGACATCGCGGACCGTTCCGATCCAGAACTCGAGCTCGAGTGGATCGCCGTGGTACTCGCCGAGACGTTCTGCCTTGCAATACAGAACTTTCTCGTTCGTCGTCGAGTCCTCGGAGTCGGAAGGTAGCTGCGATTCCCCCCGCACCTCAAGACGGGCGTCGTCGGACGCGAAAGGACCAGTACGCCCCTCAGACCGAGGCCACGGCTGAGAGGTGAGGCCGAGACCGACGCGGCCAACGGTCGGAGCGACAGTCGACGAAACGGTCGGGGGTGGAGCAGGAGTGGCCTGACCGAGATAGGGAGTGGCGAAGGGCGGACGAACAGCCGATGGAGCCGGGGGAGCGGTAGCAACCGTTGGCGGGGGCATAAATGCGCCAGTCGTGCCGAGTGGAGTGGTCTCCAACGCGGTCAGACGGCGACCGAGGTCGGCTATGGCCTGATCATGGCCATCGAGACGGTCGAGGACGTCGCCACGGAAGCGAGCCAGGTCCGACTTGACCTCGCAGGTGGTGAGGTTGAGAGTGGCAGTTTGGGTCGCGATCTTGCTGTCAAGCAAGCGGGAAATGTCCTCGAGCGTGAAGGTGGGCTTGACCTCGCTCTCGACCGACGGGACGCCGGGCTGGGCGGGAGTCGATTCGGGGTTGGAAGCCGAAGACATGTTACGCAGTAAGGTGTCAGGGTCGTCGGAGTAGAAAGGGATGTCGGTCAGGTGAGAAATGGTAAGCTGTGAGCGAGTGACCGGGCCGGCTGGGGCAGTAGGACGCGAGCTTGAAGGCACAGAGCTGGGACTCGAATCTCCTCTTATCACCATATACTAGTTGTGTACTAGCAAATGAGGACAGTAGAGGATTTATTCGATGAGGAAAGGAAAGTTGAGTACAACGGAGTGCAGCGAGAGAAGGTGACGAGTCGAGAGCGGAAAGTATCGGCCGAGAAGGCTGTTGCTATGCAACGGTGTGGAAAAGTGTGAGAGGAAAAAGGAAGCCGAGAAGGGAAGCGAGAGAGAAGCGAGGGAAAGAGAATGGAGAAGGAATGGGACTGAGAACGGGAGAGGAACTGAAGAGAGAGAATGGGAAAATGGAGAGGAATGCCTTGTTCACCTGTAGCTAGTCAACCCCATCTAGCACAAAGGTGGGCTCGAAGCATCTGTTCTGGGATTCGCGCCACCTCTGATGCAGTCTATTGATGAGACTGTCCGCCTCCTTGTCCATACGCTCCGTGTCCATATCCACCCACTCCCTGCCCGTACCCTGCATTCATTCCTCCTCCGTGCCCAAACACGCCGTAACTGCCTCTGAGCTGTGGGGATGTGAGAAGCGGTGGAAGACCGTTGAGGTGGGGATCGCTGCGTCCATACATGGCAGCTGAAGCACTGTTGTCTCTACGCCCATAGCCTGCCACCGAGGACGGGCTGTGAATTGGACCGGCAGCTGAGTTCAAGCCGTCTTCTCTTTGCCAGTCGTCCTCGTCTTGAGACATACTTGCTCGGCGTTATCAAGAAGGGCGGTGGGCTGACTCTTGAGCACAGAGGTACTGCAAAGAAGGGAGGGCAGTGGAGTAGATGATGAAAGGAAGAGGATGTGGCTGGGAAGTGGATGATGGAAGTGATGGAAGGAGGAAGGTGGTGGTAGCAGAGTCAGAACGACACGTAGAGAGATGGAACAAGTCAGCATTCAGCTTGTCGCAACGCGACCGCATTCAAGCAAGCAAGCTACCTTCAGGAAGTGAGCGTCTTCTCGATGCAAGCAAGCTTTGTTTTCTTCCCGCCTTCGGCCTTCCTGAGAACAGGCAAGCATACAAGCATGCTTTCATTCTTCTCCGAGCCAAGCAAGTCTTCTCAAGATATACACTCGTCCACCCAGCTCAAAGGTTCCAACCAGTTCAACCACAGAAGTAACGGGTACGATCTTATGACCAGGTTCCTCGAATGATCTCCTGAGCGATTTGAGTGTTGACCAGAGGGGAGAAAAGGGCATACGCGTCGTCCGTCTCGATAGCAGCTTCGCTGGAGTCAACGGTCCCGTTGTCGAAGCAAATGAAATGGAGCGCTCGCCCATAGCTATACCCTTCCCCATCTGCATTCCGATATGCAAAGTGGCATGCCTGTCTAGCAGAGGGAGACTCTGTTCGTGAGCCGCGAATGCTTGCACCAGAAGGAGTGAGAACCTTCCCTCGCCGGATGATTGGGGGAGGAGGGTTTGGGATCTTGCCGTCTCGACCTAGCTTGAGAACCAAATCTTTCTCCTGCTGTTCCTGTCGTGGGCTCAGATCGACGTGAGATGTGGTCAGTCGGACCTTCAGAACATGCCTTGTAACCTGCTCCGTCCCGTCGTCGGCGGTCTCGTCTTGCAGCACATAGTTCAGCAGTCGTAGATGTTCCCGTCGCACAGCATTGTTGGCCATGTTCACGAATGGTGACTTGTACGAACGCATTGATCGCTTGGCCAGGCTGATTTCGCGCTCACACCGCGCCTGTGAGGTGACCCGCATGCTACCGTAGGAGAGGGCGCATTGCGAGACGTGAAGCAGGTAATGTACGGAGATACTGTAAGTAAGGAGAGCTAAACATATCAGTAACGCATCGCCTTGGCATATCAACGGACAATGGAGAGTACCATAGGACTCACGTAGACCTGGACAGAAGCTCGACATCATCTCGAATAAAGAGATCCTCCCATGCGCGAACGACGGCAAAGAAGTGCTGCTGCATCACCGCCAATTGATCGAAAGTGCAGCCTGCGTCCGGTACGGCCAGTCGAATGCCTGAAATAAGATGGCCGATCATCGACACAACCTTGACTGGTGCACCAATCGAGAAAAGGAAGGGAAGAAAATACTGATAGACGACCGAAGACCACTTGTGCATCTTGTAATGAGAGTGACTGTATCTGTACGGGTCTCGAGGCGCAGCAGAGGAGAACGTCGATGGAAGTCCGGACGCCGCTTCTTGGACGAGTTCACCAAAGAGCTGCTGTTGATCGTCTATAAGCTGGAGAGGATCGCCCGCCACTGGGTTTGTGAAGACCTGCCACAGCAGCTGTGGGAGGTTCATGCCAAATAGATGGAACATGTCACTTGGAAAGAAGAAGGGATGAGTGAACGCGGCAGAAAAGGCGAGAAGAGGTCGCCCAATCACGCCGGTGTCTCGTCGGGCCTTTCTCAGCGTCTCTTGAGTGAGGCATGAGTTGAGCCGATCCAGATCGTCTCCGTACGTGTCGTCGTCGCGTAGAAGAGTGCTGCAAACATCCTGTGCCCTGTACTCGTCCGGGCGTTGGGCGTTTCTTTTGTTCAAGTCCTTTCCCACAGTCCGGAGGGGATAATACCCGCCAACCTGCTGCTTCGCTTTCGACGGCAGATAATTTGCCTTCATCTTGCACATTCTGCAAGCGGCTGCACCAGTCGTACCCGTCATCTTGCTCATCTTTGAGGAGCCAGGTTGATCCGCACAAGCCGCCACGAGCCAGGCCTTCCACAGGAACCACTCCTTCTTCCCCCCATCCCATATCCAGAAGCCTCTAGCAGCACAGGCTGACTCCTCCATCACGGGCCAGAGAAATGAGTCCATGTCTATGGGATTCCTTGGCCCGGGAATGATCGTAGAGACAAAGGTCTCTTTTCTTCGAAAGCGTTCTCCGGGAGGCGAGTTCATGGATGAGAGAAGTATGACCCAGGCATTGACATTTCGCTTCTCGACGACTTTGGTTCCGTCGGCACTGAGCATCAGCGCATCGTGTCGAGGGTCGCTGAACATTCCTTCCTGCACAAACTGGTGGTGAAGGTTACCTTCGGGCCAGTCCTTAAACCGATGCTCGTCTTCACTGAACCACGTCTCTTGAGCTCGTATGGTCCGCTCAGCCAGGTATGTTGGAGCGGTTCCTGTTGCGTACATCATGCGAATCCGAGGAAGGTATGGAAGGGTGATGTATTGCTTCCGTGCCTTGCCCTTTTGGTCGAATCGCTTCTCGTCGCAGATGTCGCATTCCTCTAGATCTGCATTGGGACCAACGAACGCCTTGCACGAATTGATGCACATGTCCTAACGAAGCTCTTTCATTTGTGTGACTCTCTTGACAAGTTTGATCGCCTGGTCCTTCGGAAAGATCTTGATCGCAGGATTCGCCGCTTCTATGTTCTTGGTGAACTCGACATACATCTTGTGCGTTGCTTCGTTCTTTTTGCAGGTCTGGAAGTGCCGAAGTGTGGCCTTCTGACTTGGGCTCAGATCTTCAACCATGAATTCCAGGGAGAGGTTGTCGGGAGGGTCCGTAGGCTTGCTACCGGGCTGATATTCTCCCGCCAGAGCCTCGAAAAGATCTTGACCGAATCGAGAATGAGTGCCGCGGTCTTGCTGACCTTCGCTGCTGGAGCTTGACCCGGAAGACATGCTGGCCATCCTCTGGCGTCCTGACTCGCCATGAACATGGTCTGAATCGCTGTCGCTGTCGCTCAGCCACCGTTCCTCGCCCAAATCACCTTCACTAGACCATCCTTCCCCCTCATTTTCGTCAGAGCCGCTGCTCTCTGTTCTCGAGTCGCCTTCGAAAGTGTCCGACTGCGCTTGGCCAGAACTCGTCGAGCTCTCACTCGTGCTACCGTCCATTGTAGAGTCTTCCTGGTCGCCAATGCCGAAAGAGCCAAGAGGGCTGTTATGGATTCGACTTGATGAGCTGAAGCTGGGAGGAATCGGGGATTCTGAGGCGAGAGCAAGGAGGTGTGATATCAGCAACCGACACTGCAGCTGTATCCCGCGTTGACAGCGCCAAGTGAAGTCTAACTCACGACGACCAGGAGAATCTTCGTCCATGTTGACTTGTTCGATGCCGTCGTCGCCAAAGTCGACAGGACCAACGTCGAGATGGGGAATAGCAATGGCGCCATTGCTGCCGCTGCGGACGCTGCTTGTGCTGCTGCTGTCGCTAGTATCTGAGTTCGCGAGATCCTCGTTGGCAATTGCCATTTGATTGAGTCGTACCGCACGCGCGAGGCCGGGAGGGGGCTCCAGGCTTCGATCGAGTGCCTCTTGGAGCTCGGCTTGATCCTCAGCGAGGTGCTCCTCTCGAGTTCTCTTGACCACCTGTCGGGGACGATCCGTGCCTTTCGCACATCGCTGAAGACACCAACACGACACTCAGTGATCGCGTGCACGTCTATCTTGAGAGGCCATAGTGAGCAGCTGCCAGCTGGGTGAACAAGGAGCCTGGTGAAGTTCACAAGTTGAGATTTCTGTTGTTGTCTCTTGCTTGTTCGCTTCCCTCATCGGCTCACGAACCGGAGCCTTTCTCTAGCGTTCTGCTCGCGTTCATCAACGCTCCTCAGACGCGAAGTGGTCATGGCAGCGTCTCAGTCGCGTCTCAATCGCCGCCACTGCAACCGCATCGCGTTTAAGTTTTTGCTGAGCCGGACCCCCACGCAATGAATCTGAATTCTCAATGTAGCAAAAAAAAAGTTTCCCCTTGCTTCCATCTTTTCCTCTCGATTCCCGTTCCCGTTCCGGCTCCGTTCCTGCTACTTTCCTTTCTCGTCCTATGAACCTATGAACACCATCGTCGACGAGCTTCGCAGGTCTCGTACACCTGGCACAGAGGAAGAAGGACCACGGAGATCGCATTTGGGCCGGCTGATGTGAGTGAGGAATGGCACACGCCAGCAGTTCGAAGTCAGGCTCTCGATCCAATCACAAGTGAAGCCACTATCACACAGCCCAGTCAGAGAGCAAGAATTGGAAAACAACAACGGGAGAAAGGAGAGGCATGAGATTGCGTGAGCATGTGGTGGAAGAACCAATGTCGAAGTATGTCTGCGTGTAAACTGCGTATGCACCGGAAGAATCGCCCTGAGCTGGCGGACGTTTCCAGTGAGGGGGGGACGAAAAGGAAGAACTGGAGGGGGCCGGGGGAGCAAATCAAGCGTTGGGGAGCTTGACGGTACCACGGATGAGACCTGTGCGACGGGCGGCAATGAGACCGGCCTTTGCTCCTGCTGACGCATCTCTGGGCACTGTAGATGATGAACCAATGTGCTGGTGGTTACCACCACCGTGAGGGTGATCGACGGGGTTCATAGCCACACCACGAGTGCGGGGCCACGAGTTGCGCTTGACCCTGTACTTGTGGTATGCACGACCAGCCTTCAACAGGGGCTTGTCGATACGCCCACCACCGGCAACAATGCCAACCGTCGCACGAGATCGGCTCGCAACTGTCTTCTTGGCACCAGAGGGCAGACGGATACGGGTTGTGATTCCATCGGGGTCGTGGCCGATGATGGTGGCGTAGTTGCCTGAGGTACGGGCGAGTGCTCCTCGGTCACCGACCTTCTCCTCTACGTTGCACACGATGGTACCTTCGGGGAGAGCAGAGACGGGGAGGACGTTGCCGACGTTGAGAGCGGCGCGCTTGCCGCAGTAGACGAACTGACCGGTAGCGATACCCTCAGTGGCGATGAAGGTCTCGGTGCGTTGCTTGTAGCGGTAAGGGTCCCGGAAAGAGACACGGGCGAGGGGAGCACCACTGTAGAAGAGGGTGAAGAAAGATTGTCAGTACTTGAAATTGCACATGACTCCTGGCTGATTGGTGGTGAGGGCGGTCGGGGGGAGTATCTCGATCCAATCCAACAATGCGAATCCTGCCATCGGAACAAGTATGTCCATGCCTGTGCCCTTTGCCCGTTACATGCGCATCGACGTTTAGGTGCTGGTATAGATGTTGGGATCCCCTTCCCCACCCCATCCTTGCAATCGCTCGCCCGCTCGACGCATCTTGATGTGTACCACCTTATCTCAAGGCATCCTCCACGCCCGCACCATCCCTCGCGTCCGCATGCCCTGCCACACGATGGTCCACCCGTTGAGAATACTCCTGACCCTTCCCCGGGGAACAACCACCCTCCCGCTCGCCCTGACACGAAGTGAGAAGTGGAAAATGAGCACTCACCGACCAGCGTCGTGGATGATCTCCTTGACAACACCGCGGATGTAGCCGTTCTTCTCGGCGTAGTCGAGAGCACGGAGCTTGGCGGGTGCCTTGTTGTGGTGGGTGTGGGAGGTGAAGATACCACCGGACTTACGCTGAGCACGGATGACTGTGGTGGGAGGAAGAGGAGGGAAGGCATATCGAGCGAGGAGGACCGACGGAGGGCGAGGGGAGCGAAGATGAGACAGGGCACGTACGCGCAGGATCGGCAGGTCGAGTAGATTGGAGATGGAGAAGGAAGTGTCATGCGTCCGCATATGCAAATGGATCCGCAGAAACCGAGGGGCGATCCGCAGTTGTTTCCGAGAGAAGACCGACACAGTCCGCAGAGGCGACAGAGGCAGAGAGAAGGTTGAGAGAAGGAGAAGAAAGAGAGAGAGTATATGGATGTCAGTTATGCTTGAACCTTCAATGCTGCATTCATTCCCGCCTGACTCTGCTCCGACACGGCCAACCTCCACGACAGAGTGCCCGCCTGCAACGACCAAGCGCAAAAGCAGAGCCAGGATAGGAAGGAAGGGGAGGCTGTACGTACCGCGACCCATTTTGACGAAGTGTTTCTTGAGTGAGGTGCTTGGTGGTTGGGGGAACAAAAAGTTGCTGGAAGCCGAGTTCGTGATGCTGCCAGTCTTGGAATCTCGAAGTGGGTGAGCGTGAGGCGGAGATTGAAATTTGCTTCGCTCTGTGGAAATTCTCATCCGCATCACGTGATAGAAAAGGCCACGTGGGGTGCTGAAAATAGCGCAAGTGGAAGTCTTGGGCTGGAAGGCAAATTCCCACGCATTTATTCTGGCATCTCCCTCACCACCTTCCCATCTTTCTCCTCCCTGCCCACCACCCCGTCCTCATTCGACAGGCCGTCCAAGAGGCAGTAGGAAGGCCACAGGTGAAGTGCTCTATCACAGGTATGTCTTTGCTTCTCCCCGCTTCCTCTAAAGCAACGAGTTCCCTCCTCGTCCTCCTGCTCCTCGCCAACCCCCTAGCACCCTTCAAAGATGTTAACGAAAATCACATATCAAGCTCAACAGCCATACACCGGAGACGGCCATGGTGATCAATTCTGCAATACTGAGAAATACCTCTACTCCCCAAGCATTCGTCGGCGAGGACGGAGAGGATGAGGAGGACGGCAACTTCCCTTCGACACTCTTTCAAAGACTCAAAGTTGCTGACCTTCCT
Organism: Tilletia walkeri; assembly: GCA_009428295.1. Taxonomy (NCBI): domain Eukaryota; kingdom Fungi; phylum Basidiomycota; class Exobasidiomycetes; order Tilletiales; family Tilletiaceae; genus Tilletia; species Tilletia walkeri. The sequence goes on from RDSH01000107.1 coordinate 13,781, forward strand.
CTTCCTCTATCTCCGTCTGAAGCAGGATCAGGTACTGCTATCTCTATCTGTGTATACCTTCTCTTGCTTATCCCTTGAATGCATGCCTATCCATTTGAACTGTGACCTCCTGCTCCACCACCTCGAACCTGAAGATGTCCTCAGCTCAGAGTTAGACACAGCATTTCCATCCTCCCTACACGATATCACACAAGCACACCAAGCAAAGAATACCGAAAACTCCATGTTGGAATTCATTCGAAGATCACCCCTCCCTGGGACACTCCTCACCGCCCCTTCAAACTTCTCTCGCTCCTCATCCTCTTAATTGTCCTCTCCGCAGTACTCGTCGGCGTCGAATTCGAACTCGATGTCGTTGGCGCCGTCGCAGGCATAGCACTAGCCATCGTCTGCGTCGCATCCGCCATCGAATTCACCGGTAATACCGACGCATCTCCTTCTGTCGCTGGTAACGATGCCACCTCACTACTCCCGTCCGCATCTTTCCCCTCCGTCCCTTCTGCTCCCGCTCCCGGCCCCGCTATAGCCACATCATGCTCCTTAACCGAATCCCACCTGGCCGTCACTCTCAACACCCTCTCCAACGCATGTAAGAACTTGGTCGAACTCGCATGATGCCTTCTAGGCTCCAACGCCAACTCCGCCAACCTCTGAATCGTGAATGGAGGTGAGCCGATGAAGAGGGGCGTAGAGCTGTCGTTGATAGGTAGGAGGGAGGTGTTGGGGGCGAAACCGAAGCTGCTGACGGATTGGGAGGAGGAACTAGGTGGTATCGCGCTTGGACGTGGGCCGACTGCGCTTGGCTCTACGGCGGCCGCGGGTGTTGGTGGGGCGGGGTCCGCAGCTGTGTCCATCGCCTCATCAGACTTGGCAGGAGCTTCCGCCTTGAGATCAGTGCTTGAACCCGACGCGCCTGCCGCCGCAGAATCAGCGGTCTCCTCAGACTCCGGTTTGGTACCAGATCCTCCATCCAGCTCCGCCTTCCCTACTTCTCCGCCTCCCTCCTTATCTTTCCCTGTGGCATCTACGTCCTCCCCTGATTTGGTCCCAGACGCGTCAGCCCCACCCTTTCCTACGTCCTTCTTCTCTGCCGCGCTCGCCGGCTCGAGAGAGAAAGAGTTGCTGAACAGTTGATACAGCATCACTTCCGCGTGTTTGAGCGGAATCTGGGGCGCATACAGTGCCGGTCCTGTCACATTTACCGCTCGACCACTGTTGTTCAACACCGTCTGAGACGCGCTCGTGCTCGGACCTGTACCAACGTTCGCCGGCTCTGTGGATGACGGTTCGCCGCCGTCCGCTGAAGGTGCCGCAGCCGGTACAGAGGCAGTGGTAGATTGATCCTGCGGATTCTGTAGTAATAATTGCTGTTGTAGCTGCTGTTGCTGCTGAAGATGCTGTTGCTGCTGGACGAGGTGGAAATGATGCAAATGTCGTTTGGAAGGGTAGAACGATGAGAGATCGGCAGGACTGATGCTCAGCGCCGAGGCCGCTGCGTCCAGGGTGGACGCAGAGACAAATCGTGATGCGAGTCCCGCTTGAGCGAGCACTGCTGCAGATTTACTTGTATCTGCTCCTCCTGTGGGTTCCAGACCGAGCCCACCCTCGTTGCCGTTGGAAGGAGGGAGCTCGCCTGAGGCTGGTGCGCCGCCCGTGCCGTTCCCATTTCCGTCCGGCTGCCCCGTCATCGGAAGCGATCCCTGCCCCTGCCCCTGACCCGGCCCTGGCCCCAATGGCCCACCAGCGCCTCCCATCTGAGCGAAATGCGCCTGTTGCATCTGCTGATGATGCCGTTGCAGAAGGAGCGGGATGAGCGGCGCCGCGCGATGAAGCTCAGGTTGTACCTCGCCCGGAAGCGGGTATGCCCTAAAAGCCGTTAAGAGCCGATGCTGAATCGCCAATCTGAGCTCGTCGTTCCATTCCGGTCCATCCTCCGGCCAGGTATCCGTCTCGGCAATATGTTGCAAGGCAGACGTATGTCGACTTTCGTTGTAGGTGAACTCGGAGAGCTTGTCTAGGTAGGCGATTGCGGGGCCGTGTAGACGCTGGATGTCGGCCTCGGTAAGGGGTAGGGTTCCGACGACGCTCGGTACAGGATATCCGACGGGTTCGAATGCGTGGGTGAGAGCCACGACGGCTGGATGTTGCTGCAGTCCTAGGACGGAAGGGATGGGCGAGTTGACTTGGAAGCTGAGGTTGTTGTTAGTTGAGGGAGAGGCGGGGGGAGTGTTGGTTCCGTTTAGACTGGCGAGGTCTGATGGGGAGGTGTTCATGGGCGATGCCGACGAGGATGGATCGAGGGTGTCGGATCCTGATGCGGCGATGGGGATGTCGAAGGAAGTACTGCTACTCGCAACGCCCATGCTGGAATCGCTGCTGTTCTCTTGTTTGCCTGCTGTCTGTGACTGTTGTTGTTGTTGCTGTTGCTGCTGTTTCTTGGTCGATCTGGTCGATTTCTTCGACTTCTTTTCTGCTGGTTGCTGTGGTTGGCTATCGGTCATCGCTGCTCTGGCACTGGGAAGAACAGAAGAAGCGGAAGTCCATTCGGCGTTGCGGGTCGGCGGCCTTGTTTCCACTGGGATTCTCTCCGGATACTCTCTGGTCCGCTCGCAAGGGAAGGAAGGGAAATCTAGAGACGCGTCGCGGGCGTGTTTATGCTTGAGAAACGAGGCGAGACGCGTTGGGAGGAAAAAGACGCGTCTTGATGTTGACTGTTGCTTGGATGGACGCGTCAAGAGTCGCGCCTTTGTTCCCTGCGGCTCAACAGACAGGCGAGGGTGATAAAATATAGTGTCCTATGAGACTCCTCCTATCCTCGTCTGCTTTGAGGGTCACGATAAGAACATATAACCGCCAAGACTTACAAAGATTACAAGCGATTACAACGCCGTCGTAAATCGTAATCGCCACACCCAACAACACCCCTCACTCGCACTCGCATTCATCGACGACCTCACCCAACGACCTCGATCTCTCGGTGGATGGTCTCAGCACGCACAAGACCTGGTCATCTCTTACTCCTCACTCACTCACTCTCACTCTCACAATGGCCAACGTCGAACCCATCCCAGCCCAGCCAACCGATCAGTCACGCGCTGCCGTCCTCGCAGCCCTGTCCGATGTCGTAACGGTGACCGACCCAAACAACACCGAGGCAGCACCAAAACCACTCGCTCCCGCACCCCCAGCATCAGGTTCAGGCGCTGGTGCAGGAATCGCAGGCTTCGGCTCCCGCATGGCCGGTGCCCTTGGACGAATGCGCGGCAACAAGAAGGGTGCCGGTAAAGACGATAAGAATGGCAAGAACGGCGGCAAGAATGCGGAGGCAAAGGGACCCAGCAGAATCGATGTCATCGACCGTCTCGACGCTTCCGGTCTTCACGGCATGAGTCTCTTCCACCACGACTCGCCCTACGACGCATGTAGTCCCCACGCCAACCGACACGGTCATCGTGCACCCGTCAACGCCTTCGCCTTCGAAGAAGGCGCACCAGGCGGTGCCCCCGCTCAGTCACGGAGCCGTGGACAGAATGGAGCCGGTGGAAGTCGACAGAACCTCAGTCCGCTCGCCCAGGCCACTTTGCAGCGCATGAATGCTGCCGATGCGGACATCAACAACGCGCCCCGCAAGCCTCCTGTCCACCGCTCTCAAACTATGGACTCCTACAACTCGGCAACGACTCCGTTCGCTGACGGACCCTCAGAGAAACCGCCCATGGGTCGTGCACAGTCGTCCGATTCGGAATTCAGTACCACCGCACCACAACTCCCTTACAAGGACGGCTACAACGGTCGATCCGCAAAGCACGATCGCTCCCAGTCCACAACCTCAGCCATCTCCGCAGCCGGCCAAAGAAACAATAATTACATCACCGCCGCGTCTGCCTACCCAACCGAGGAGCGATCGGACCAATCCAACCCTCTCGCAGAAGTGTGGGGCATCGTCCCCGAGCCATGGCAAGATTTCGCAACTCCCGCGTCCGCCAACCGCTCCTCAAATGACAAGCACAGTCGATTCGGTGGGGGGTCACGCTCAGGCAACGGTGGGCTTAGTCCATACGGGGAAGGCAACGAGAGCGGGACTCCCAGTGCGGCGAGCAGTATACTCGACATGGAGGCTGTCCTCACCGGCAAGACCTCAAAGGAAAAGGCGAACAACAACAACTTCGGCTCTTCAGGCGGCACGATCACCCGGGCGGGCGGTCGAAGCGGGAACCGCGCCACCTCTGGCGGTATCGGTGCTGATGACGACGACGGCCTCGCAGCGGGCGATAACTCGGGCGAATTCGTCATTGCGGCTGGTGTTTCGCCTTTCCCCGAACCCAACTACGGCGGGACGCCGAACCGGGACGATAGCGGCGATAACAGCGGGTACGGTTTCGGCGCCAGCAGTTCTGGCCCAAAGAGGAGCAAGAGCTTGATCAAGCGGATGAAGAGCGCGCGGCGTGAGTCTGGTCGATGATATCTTCCCTCTTTCCCTGTGATTCCGTCCCTCTCCTTTCCGGTCCACCCTTTTTCCTTCTCCCCTTCTTCTTGCTTTCGTTTCTGGTGTGCCATTTCCCTCCCTTTTTCCCTCGACTCTCCCCGGCTGGGGTTACAAGCAATCCTCTTCTTCTCGGTGCGGCACTTCCTCTTCTCATGCGCTCTCTCGCGCATACTCGTACATATGCCGGGAATCACTCCCCCATTCGCCACTGGACTTCCAGACACCTCGGAGCACTTTTGCAACGGAGAGTCAATAATCATCAGGACCAGGGCTTATAGGGCGATCCGATCATTTCTTTCTCTGTTACTTCTCCTTCCCCCCGTATACCGCTTCTTTTACGAAACCCTCCCTCTGCGACAGTTCCCAAACCCGTTCTCTTCAATCGATTCCGGCTGCGATATGTTATCAGACCTGATTCATTCGCAGTGAGGTGTGTGCGAAGACGATTCAGGCTTGTGGGGCGAGCGGTGGAGGGAAGCAGTGTCGATGAGGCTGCTTCTGGTTGTTACGCGGCTGCTCTATCCCTTTTCTATCACTCCTATTGCTGTTTACCTCCCTTTTTCCTCGATCTCTCTCCTCTTTCTGAATGCTGCCATCCATACATTCCTACCCTGGCCAATATTTGCTCACTACTTTCTTATTTTCCCCCCTCCAGAAAACCCCAATATGCCTGTGCTCAAGCTAGACACTACCGACATCGAAATGGGTTCAGCAGGCAAGAAGGGCTCTCCATCTTCCTCCCCCATCACGCCCTCCAACGCCGCCGACGCCCGCCGGATGCGTCACCTCTCTTCCCCCACGGTCCTTGCCAGTCCAGGATCGCGCGGTAGTCCCTTGGCTCCACAGGTGGAAGAAGGCTACGTGGCGGCACCGGCAGATTACATGCAAGCTGGCGAAGGAGCCGATCGGGGTCGATCTGAGCAAGGTGGTGGTGGTGCTGCTTTGCTCGGATCTGGATCGGGACGGAAGGGATCGATCGCGGCTTCTCGGTCTCGCTCGCCTGGATCTCCTGGGGGCGTCTCCCCCGGCAATGGTGGCGAGTCTGGTCTGGGTCGGAGCGGAAGTCTGTTCAGCAAGTTTGGACGGAAGGGTCGGGCGGCTTAAAGCGCTCTTGTGACTTGCGAGCCTCTCGGCAGGACGAACATTCTTCGGGACCCATCGCCTGCTTCTGCGACGACTTGCCTTCTTCTCTTTCCTTTTTCACGATGGGCCTGCGATACAGAATCTGCGCCAAAGTACAACAAAAACAACCTGAAAACAATCGCCGTTCTACATCAAGACAAGAAGACACTCCATGCCTTTTCGATGCCCCTGGACGATGCCTTCCCCTTCTTTTCCATTCCCTTTACGCCGGGCTCTTCTACGCCTACCTTTACTTTCGGATACGTTGCCCCGGTTCCTCAAAGTATCACCTATGGTACACCTCGGAAAGTCCTGCATTCTCTGGGCTAGTCGACAAGTTACAATCTCGTCAGGAAACCTTCGGTCCTTTCTCATCTTGCCTCTCCGTCTCGCACGCTCGCTTCGCTCCGCTTACTCACCAGCCTGCCTTTCTTTTCGGAACACTCGCCTCTGCTCGATTTCTTTCTTTACATCAAACCCCGTCTTGGTTCTCGGTACCCCTGTCCCTGGTTCTTCCGCTCTTTCCCCCCGCTCTGCTCTCCAATCTTGTTGCGTATCGTCCTACGTCTCCTGCCTGCTTCCCTTTCGCCTCGTGCCGTCACCCATTTGACTGGTCGTACCCGTTTAACATCTTTCCTAGCTTTTAACGAATCGCAGCCCTCTTCTTTGGAACATCTCAAAGTGTCCTTTCCGGGAAAGTGATGATAGTCAACACCCAGCGCTGGATGTTGAGCAGACGAGCTTTGAGCAGATAGGCTAGAATTCACAATGTTCACCATGGCATTTGAGAGGCACCGAATAAAGGGGGGATTATGTCCAAAAAGGGGAAGAAGATCGGAGAGTGGTAAAGGGAGAAGCCGAAGGAGGAATGGCGCCCATAAGCATCGAGAACTTTGCCAGATTTGAGTGGGCGTCACAGGTCGAAGGTGAACTCGGATCCAAAGCCCTTGAATGATTTACGAGATATCGGAGACGTGACCAAGTTGAAGTGGTAAAGGCGTGGCAACAAGGCAACCGACCAATAATCGTCTGGACCGTACACCGCCTGGGAACCAGTCGGGTCTTGAGCTGTATGTTACGGACTCCGGAGGAAATGGGGGTCGGACTGCGCGTGGGTTCGTAAAGAGTCGGTCTTGAAGACCCGACACGTTCGTTTTTGGGGGAATGGATACACTTTGGAGACGTTGGAGAGCAGAGCGAAGAGTGACTCAGGTATTCTAATCCACAGTTCGGGGAGGGGGTCGTTCTCGGTGTGCTGCTTAGTTGTAGGCGTAGGTGCGTACGATTGCAGACCGAGCTTGTTTTTCGTTTTAAATTTGGCGTTTAGGCGGTGAAGTCGATGGGATGGAGGGCAGACGGTCGACTTCGCTTTTGAGATGCTTGGGTCATGCGTGGGATAGACCTAAGCGTTCTGTCGTGAGAAGAAAAGGGATGGGAACTCTGGTAGGAAAAGGATGGAGGTTGAGGTTAGGCACAGGACTATGGAGGGCTGGGTCTATCGACTCCCGCCCATGAATGAACGAGAAAGTGAATTTGCTCACCAAATAGATCTTGGCTCTTCGTTGGTCGTGCAGCTTGGACCACGAGCTTCAAGGGTCAGAGGCAGACAGCCTCACTTGCGACCCGCCCCACATCCAGGTCCGGCCCAAGCGCATCCACCAGCGCCCCAGTTGCCCCAGAGCGGGGTGATCTTGGAACCTGGCTGGCGTGCCACAGCGTCGACCTTGAGAACGGGCATGGCGGTAACGACGGACGAAGACGCGAGGACACCTACGAAGGCCACGACGCCGACAGCGCTGATGTTGAAGTGGACCATTATCTCTGGTTTAGGAGGGGAAGGGAGAGGAAAGGTCGGAGAACGGAGAGGGTATCAAGAAAAATGCGGGATTTGTGAGAGATGGACGAAGGGGGGCGGCCTGGAAATGAAGGGGAGGAGAGCTGTGAGCAATATAAGGCAGCAAAAGGAAAATCCAGCATGGACAGATAGAAGGCAGGCAACGTGCATGAACAGCGAGATGAGCTTCCGAGGCTCTACAGGGCAGACAGCGAACATCCCTCACTACATACTCACTACTCACTACTCGCCGCGATTGCGGCTTGGGGCTTGAGGCTTGAGGTAAGCATAAATCTGGTCGCAACTCACAGTCGTCAGTAAGAACTAGCCGTTCCTGGCCGAAGTTAAGCATGCACCGCGATGAGGCGATAGGGCAGCAAGCGCGGGACGCAGGGCAGGGCAGCACTAGCGAGTCAGAACCCGCCCATGCTGCTGGGACGCACAAGAGAACTCCGAACGATAGAGGATAATCTGTATCTTGCTTCCGTACCAGCATCTCGCGCTAAAACCCGTTTGAGGCTCAAGCCCACGCATTCGGTGGTTCGATTTGCCCCCCTCATTTGCTCGTCCTTGCTATCGCCCATCGTTTACATTGGGCCCGGGGCACACCGACGCAGCAAAATTGTCGCCGCAGGCTGCAGAATGGAGGGGTCGGCGGCGAAGCATGCGAAGAGGCCGAAAGAGCACGAACGCGCTTGCTCGGTCGCTCGGTGGGCGACTATTCGCTCGTAATGCCGTGACGCCAGAAAGGTCGAGTAGGGGGTGTTCAGCGTTCAGGCTTCAGGCGTTCAGCGTTCAGGTTCAGGAGTAGTAGCGTCCCTCCCGCCCGACTCTTCTGCAAAGTTTCAAGCTTCCAGCTGCTCCAAACTTTCAGCTATCAGATGATATGTCAGAGGCAGGCGGCAGCGGGCAGAGGTCGAGGAAGAGAATGAGGCATATGGGGAAGCAGGTGACGGTGACGGGAAAGTAGATTTCTTATGCGCAGCAAATGTACGAGTAGTACATACATATGTATGTACTACTCGCATTCTCGGGATCCCGGTCGCTCGATGAAGCGCGACGCCCAAGCAGATCTGAATATCAGAATATCTGAACACCTCAGCGCCTGAGCTGAGCATCTGAGGCCCAAGGCCATCCAGGAGAGATGCACCAGGTCGAATCAGGGAGAAGCACATGTCGAAGTACCGATGTCGGGTCGAGACTCACTCACTCGCATAAGGGCACAGGGAGAGCATCGACTTGGAGGGAAAGACATCGCGGAACGGGCGTTCAATTGAATCGATGTTCGGAGAATATTTAACAGTGCCAGGAAGTACGGTCTGGAGGAGGGACACAGTGATCAAAAGGAGCAGACAACGGCCAACACATGACCAGCAAATTCATAGGACGTACCAGCTTCCCCGAGCGTTCCGTCCGGGCTTGGGCTGGTACCGGTGTCATGATCGATGTCACGATGCCATCCGATCGTAGCGAGAGCGGAGGAAGGCGCTTGTGAGGGATTCTAAAGCTCTGCAGTGGGTCCACGATGTAAAGGCAGGGAATGAAGACGGTCAACAGAGAAGAGAGGGAGAGAGGTCAACGTCGATTCGAATCTCTGTGAGGGCCCTGGTAGGCTATCAGGTGTCAGCGCGGGAGGCAAAAGTGAGCTTGAACAGTGACTTTCCAGACTGAGGATGAAACGCTCATCAAGGACCTAAGGTGCCCGAGCGCTATCGCACTTTTACCTTATTGCAACCGCTGAATACATCTCCGTGAGGTGACCGGTCCTTCTGCCCTTCTCCACCTCGAAGTCAGGATGTCTCGATGCAGAAGGTTGAACGGCGACTGCGGTAAGCGGCTGTGTCGTGAGCACTATCCGGCGGCAAATTTTGGCGGTCGTGCACGCAAACGACTGCATGTAGTGTACCTGGGACGAAGCAGGGCCTGCTTCGGCGACAAGATTCATTGCCCTGGGCCACGCTCCGCTACGTGACGATGGCACATATGTGTGCATCATATGTATAGCGTCGATGCCTTGATGCCCGCAGTATGCAGTATGTAGTGCGCCGCGCTAAGTCTCTGGATTCCGAACCGCTGGAGCCTGCTGGAGTTTGGAGTTTGGACACGATCGTTTAGAGAGGTGCTGGCACGTGTATGCTGCAGCGTTCGGACGGCGCGTCCAGAGCAAGTGGTCCATAGCTGTGCAAGGTACCAAGTACGTAGGCAGTGGTGGTACGTGATACCAGAGCCCCCAATCCTCGACCCTAGTGTTCAGAAAACAGGAGAAGGTAATCAGCACTTTGCAAAGAGTAGATCGGAAATCATTAATCATCCAGCAAAGTGGGCGACAACGACGACGATGCTGTTCCACAGATAAACAGGTCCTGCAGCTTGCATGAAGCATGGGCGCAGGAGCGCAGGAGCGCCTGAACGGGGCCGGTGACTTGCTTTGCGGTGGGGTAGTGCGTGGAATGAATGGTTACGGCGAAGGACGAGCATCGACGAGCGACCGAGCAGCAGTGGTCCAGACGGGGTGTCGTCAAATGGTCCCAGCTACGAGCGGTAGAGCGGCGTCTTGAGGTAACTTCGACCTTGAGCCTTACTATACTTGCACCTCCATACACCTCACTGCGACGGATCCCTCAACATAGATGTTTGCAGCGATGAGCGATGAGCGATGAGACAAGACAGCGCTAAGGCGAACCCGAGCGTCTGAGCCGTCCGTTAGAAGCATGCTAAACTGCTATAGCACCGGGCACCGACGTTTCGAGTTTCGACCATCCAATCAATCGCACATTCGCACCCACCGCAGCATCGTTGTCAAGCGTTAAGGTAGGTAATTCATCCGGCGCGGCCGCGCGGAGCAGTAGTAAAAACGTCGTATGAGAGCGAGCGCCGTGCGAGAGAGCAGGCAGGGGTCCCAGCGGCGATGTACCTGGACAGCACATCATCTATCGTATCGCAAGTGAAAATTTGGGAGTAGAAGTGGCTGGGCGAGGCGCTAACCGAGAGGACGTACTTACTTTTACCTAACTCCTCAAATCAGCGTCATCATCCTGACATCGTTTTTGCCGCTCTGCCCAGGATTGCTATAAATAGCCCCGAGTCTGCTCCAGCTGAAGGCTTTTCCCCCCTACCCACCCTCCTACCTCTCCTTATATACCCCATCTTCTTCAAGCCCAAGTCAACCCACTCGGTCATCACCATGCGTTTTACCTCCGCCCTCACCTTCCTCGCCATCATCTCCACCGCCGCCCTGGTCGGAGCTACTCCTGTACCCGCCAAGCAGATCACCCCCGAGCAAGGCTTTGGAGGTGGATTCTGCCGGCCTGGCCCTGGATGCGGTTACGGCAAGAAGCGTGCCGAAGCTCTCGCCGCTGCTGAGGCCGTTCTGATCCGTGGCAAGATCCGTCCCGAGCAAGGCTTTGGTGGTGGATTCTGCCGTGGCGGTCCTGGATGCGGGTACGGCAAGTAAACTGCGGGTCATAGAACATAGATGCGTTACAAGGCCTCCTTTCTCCATGTCTGTTCTCTTCCTTCTCGGAGCGTAAAGGTGGTGAGTCCAAACCGTGTCCGCATCAACGAGTCCGCTCCCTTCGCTCACGAGCCGTCTCTCCTATACCCTGCAGTACTCCTCTTCTATTTGCCGGATCGTTTTCCATCTTCACAACCCCTGCTTGCCCCTGTACAAAATACCCTTCTCACCTAACGACGAGTTCCCTGCCATGGGTTGCATTCCGGATTTCTTCATTTTGCTCGTATGAGATTGCTGTGGGCCGCTGAGCGCAAAACCTGCTACACTCCAAACGCAGTTCTGTTGTCGAGCCACCATCGTAGACCTTCCTCTCGGGTACTCGCATCGAGTCCGGTGAGGGCATCGAACGCCTTTTCACACAACCGTTGCCGTGCCGACGCAGCTGTCACAGGTGGTGAGGTCGTGGCTGCACTTGGTAAGCTCTTGGCTTCTGCAGCCGACGTCCCGGTTGAAGCCTTATCACCCTCCTCGTTCTCAAAACCAGGTAACCGGCCGACGAGAGAGATCGGAGTGATAGGATATTCGAGGACATACCGTCGTACTTGATCCATGACTGTTCGGAGTAGGACCAGATTGACCGTGCTGATCTGAGCGGTATATACGAGCTGCAGTTCGAGCCTTCTGGATGATGACGAGGTTGCATCACCTTCACCTTTGCGTTCAATCGGCTCGCGCTCAATTGCGCTCGCCAAGAGCTCCATCACCCACCATACCAGTGAGTCGTCCCGATCGGCGATCGCAGATATGACCGTCGTGACGGCATGCTCGAATTGGCCTGCGCTTAGATGTGAAGGGAAGGTCGAAAGCAACAAATCGATGTAGAACGGCGTCAGATCCTCCGAAGCGTCCTTGTTGTTGGTGTACATGGAAAGCACGACAGAGTGCGCGGACTCAAAAGCGTCCTTGTTGACTTTGTCAGCAAGCCATCTGTTGGAAAGGTTGGAAGAGAGAAAATTTGAGCGTGCGAATCTGAGATCAGCTGATCACGGAAAGCAATGCGGACTGAACACTTACGGCTTGCAGACCTTCAGCACGAGACCTTTGAGCATCTTGTCGGGCAGCACACCAAGAATCTGTTCCGACACCAACATGAAGTATGTCGCACTCTTGACTTGTACATCAGACTTGTCTTCTGCGCCAACTGTTGAGCACGTCCAGAAGCAAAACACAGAGGTCAATATAAGTCTTGTTTTGACATATGCCATGATGCAAACTCACAGCCAAGATGCGCAACCATCGCTTCCATGACCCCAACACAAGCCTCCCCATCTCGACCGATCACATCCAAAGCCGAATAGAAGACACTCCGGTACACATCGAAGCCATCATGTCCGAAAGTCGAAGTGATCCAGTACATGTGCGCATAGATCAGGAGGATGGCGTGCATGCATTGGAGATATGCGGCCGGGATGTTTGATGTGGATGCGGGTCCCCAACGTGAATCCGTGGGGCTTATGTTGGAGCTAGAAGATAACGACGATGAAGGAGCCGGGATGGTAATTGTTGGTGAGGGACACATGTCCACAACGGCGTCCACGAGGGAATCGAAGATCATAGTGAACGAGAACAAGATTGTCTTGAACACAGTCCAGAGTTCCTTCGCTATTGGCTTCGTTGCTTCAGCTATTCAAGGGAGATAATCTTGAGTATGTGTGGCCCAAAATCTGAAATCAGCGAAGGCAAGCAGCGAAACACTCACCGAGGTCTCCTTCCGCGCACTTTGCCAGTTCGGAGCTCCACCAGTCACTCTCCAATGTCCGGGAGAAAACATGCAGCCTTCGCAAGAGAGTTGGTGGTGCGCTCAAAGGTTCGAGCGCTTCTTTAGGAGCGACCGAGGACACTGTAGTCGTTGAAACGGCGGAGGTTCCCTCTTTCGTCTCGGTCACCACACCAAATAGGCGCACATTCAAATCGGCAGGTGAAAGCTTCCGTGCTAAACGAGCGAGGGCGCCGGAGAGAATGCGAGAAAGAGGTGCGATGGTCCGGAAGGCGTCATCATTCTGAACTGTATAAAGACGCTGAGCGGTCGCTGACGAAAGCTGCGGGCGGAGAATGGAAGGGTCAGGATCGACAGGTGCGATAGATCAGGAAGTTCCGTGCGTGAGCTACGAACTTCGAGGACCAGCTTTCCGTCGCTTCCTTTCTTCACGTCTTGTCTCAACGAAGCCAAGAGCTGGCTACGCTCAATGGGTAACAGAAGACGATCGGCGACGATTCGAAGTAAAATCTGAGGTCAGGTGCGAGATGATCAGCATGAGGGGAACAATGTGCACTCCAAGTTCAGTCATTGTAGCACCTACATCGCCAGAGAGAATTTCAAGTCGTCTTGAGTTGATGAATGGCATGACTTGGACCGCACAATGCAGAGGCATTACTGCTGCCGAATGTTGGTCTGCAGGATGTAGAAATAAGCAACCCTCTTTCAAGTGCAACGAAGGCGGGGGAAGAAGAAAGAACTTACCTTCCAGCTTAAGCGCATCGATGATCTCCAAACAGGCCTCAAACGCAGCTACCCAACCAATCTCCGCCAATTTGACATGATGTCTCACGTCCAACCCAAGCCGTCCCTGTTCCTCCCACAGCGCCTGCGCACCTTGCAGTCCAGCCAACAGCCCGGTACAGATGGCAAGGCGAGCGATAGGCATTCCTTTCAAGCTCTGGAGCTCAAAGGGCGTATCGAGGTCCTGCGCATCGGCCAATTCGCTGACGTCGTTCTGGGAGTTGCTGAGCATGGTCGATACCCAGTGGGAAACGATACGCCGCGTTTGCCAGCCTGTGGAATTTTGACGGGCGCGCATGGAGAGGATGATGCGCTGTTTGACAGACTGTCCGATGGCCTGGATAATCTGGTCAGTCCGGTCCCGGAGAGATGGAAGGGCCGGCGCGCCGCTATCCAGTGTCTGTCGCTGCGCCTGACCCGCTCGAACCGCATCGGGATGAATGCTGGCCCACAGACAGGGCGAGTTGGCGATGAGCTTGACGAATTCGGCTACATGGTCGTAGTGCAATGCGCCTGTATAAGTTGCGACGGACGCAGTGAGAGCCTCGGGTCCGATGAGGGCGATGTGAGCATGCGAGACGGCGGGTGCTTCGAGCAGGGCACAGAAGGATCGGAAGGTGTCGTCTGGCTGGAACCACACGGCAGATCCTGTGGAGCCGGAGTCATGGCCGGACGGAGCGCTGGAGCTGCCGAACATTCTTGCGCTGTGCGTTCTTTTGAGGTTCTGGTCGTCGAGCTGCGGACAAAGGCGACTCCAAATATGACGCTTATTGGGTGGTGGTGGGGAAGATCGACGGTGTGGGGCTCAGTCACGTGCTTCATATTCACGCGACTCGACGCGACAACAACACCGGCAGACCAACACTCGCTCTCTCGTACTCTTTGACCACCATCTGAAGCATACAACGAGCTCTCAACATCGTCCTTCAACTCTTCCGAAAAAAAGCACAAAGCATGAGCTCGCGTAAATCAACCGGCCTTCGCGCTGGCGTACTCATGGAATCGCAGAAGTGAGTTCTGCACAAACATCTGCTCAGGACCTATTAAAGCTGAACATGCATCCATATGTCGCCGCTCTTCCCCATCAGTGCCGCCAACAGGAACAGCATGTCACCATCGAGGAGAGGCGGATCTGCCTCCCCTTCCAAATCAAGGCGACAATCCTTTGGTGTATCCGAAGCCGATGTCAGCTCATCCGTGGAAGGTGCTGGGAAGCTCTGGGGGGTGAGCATGGGGACCCGGTCATGCGAATTTGCACTGCTGGGTTCTGACTTGATTTTGCTTTTATCGCCTTCGCAGGAATATTTTGACAGACTAGGTTTCGTCGTTCAAGAACAACCGGGAAAGCGGGCGTCGCTTGGGAAGACGTCGACCGGGTCAGACGGCAGTGACAGCAAAGGTGAGCAGGTGGACTGGGACATCCCGTATGTGCTCTGCTTCCATGACTTTACTGGAGATTGACGCCCTGTTATTCCTTCACGACCCCAATTTTTACGCGATCTAGCGGAGATCCGGTCAGCTGAAGCCCGCCTCGTCGACTTACGCAACCAGCTCGAACTCGAGCTTGACACCCTTTCGCCCATGTTCACCATATCACCCTCTCTGTCGTA
The DNA here is from genome assembly GCA_009428295.1 of Tilletia walkeri. Classification (NCBI taxonomy): domain Eukaryota; kingdom Fungi; phylum Basidiomycota; class Exobasidiomycetes; order Tilletiales; family Tilletiaceae; genus Tilletia; species Tilletia walkeri. The sequence continues at coordinate 28,847 of RDSH01000107.1, forward strand.
CCACGCCGAGGAAGCTCGTACGCTCATGAGAGAAGTTGAAGAGTTTGGAATGGAGATTGCTCGGGCTCGGATGGAGCGGAAGGAAGGGGTTGGTGAAGGAAGTGGGCCTATGGCCGCGTCTGAAGGGGCTGGGGAGGGGGACGAGACTTCCAACGTACCAGTTCGAGGAACTCTCACTACAGAAGAGGCAGAGGCATACTGCGATGCTCAGGTAAGCGTCTCTCTTCGTTTCCCCAAGCCTTCTAGTATTGACTCAAGAAGACATCTTTTCTCTCTGTTCCCTACAGATTCTGGAGCTACAGGACGTTCAAGAACAGACGGAACGAACAAATGCAGCGGTAGAGCAGGCCAAAAAGGAGCTCAAGACGGCCATGAAGGAGGTTGACAAACTGGGCTACGAGCGTTCCAGGGAAGAAGCCCTGGCGAAAGAGGCACAGTCGGGTCTGGGCAGCGGCGGAAAGAGGGACTTGAAGATTGAAGAAGCGTGCCGACAGTGAGTAGTATAGCCTTCACGTGATCGATCTGCCGAAAGGGCCTCAACTCAAAGCTCACTCAAATCTTTGTTTTTCGTGGTGCAGGAATAAGGCGCAACTACAGACGCTGTGCTCGATGATCGGTCTGCGCTCCTTTGAGCCCACCTCGGATCGCTCCCTACGCGCGGTATATGAGCCTAAGGCGAGCGCGGCCGGTAAAAGGAGCAAAGCTGTCATTCTCGACGTCCGTTTCCGCGAGCCTGGTGGACGCCTGAACTGGTTCGACGTGAGTCTTCCATGCCTTATATCTCCAAGGGTAGCAGCTGGATTTTGACACATTTTCTGCCTGACTCCGATCAGATATCACTAGTTGATGCTGCTGAGCATGATATGAGCCGGGCTCGACGCGTGGTCAATCTTCCAGACGGTCTTGCCCTTCGGTTGACCCAAGCGTTGGATTCAAACGACCTGCCACTGCTGGTGAACGAGATTGCCGTTGCGATCCAGACGGATGTACTTTGATGAATCCTTGAATCTTCTGGCTTCCCATTTCCACTTCAAGGGACCTCCTCCTTTGATCTTTTGTACTTCTTCGCTCTGTAAAGTCATCGTTGTTTACTTTTCAGCTCTGCGCCTTGAGAGGCACCGTAATTGAGGCTAGTTGCGCCAGTATTCGTGATTGCCTCGTCGTCAGACCGCTGGGAAAGGTACATGACCTTCTCGTTCTTCGCCTATCGACCATAGATGACGCCTCCGCCCGGCGCGACGCCAGGTGGTAACCCAGGTTCGATCCCACGACTTCTCCTCAGCCCGCCTTCCTCATTCGCACCAGCACCAGCATTCCCCAGCTCGCCCTCCCCTTCCCCAAAGACCAGGCCCGCCCCTGAAGTGCCCTCGGCTTGGCCCCCAGCACCGCTCGGCCCGAGTCCGACACCTGTGTATTCTGGTATACCCGCTGTTTGCATGACGGAGGAGAACCGGCCCCACAGCTGTGCGATCGGTTCGAATTCTCGTCCGACTGCGATTGATTCTTCCAGTTTGCGATTGAGTGCGTTGCTGTTGGATAGGATGACTTCCAGGCTCTGCGTAATCCGCAGGCGCATGCGAGCAAACAAGTGACAAAAGGACATGGATTATTGAGCATAGCCATTCATTGCGATGACGCTGGCGCATGTAGGTCTACTCACGATTGCAATTTCGTTCAGGAGACGATCGCGCTCCCCTTCGAAGAAAGCTGATCCGCCTGGTGCTGCTGAGGAGCTTGGCGCCGGCCCTGCTGCTGTTGAGCTGCCCAGCTGAGCATCGTCGGCGTGGTTGAACATCGCTTTGCTCATTTTGATTCTCGTTATGCGCCTGGATCTTGCTTCGCTTCGCTAGAATGTATGTAGGTGTAGAAGGGATTGTGGTGGTGGCGGTGGTGGTGGTCAGGGTGATGCTGTTGCTCTCCAAAAATTCAAGTGTTGTTCTCCCCCAGCAGACGCGTCAGAAACAGGCGACGCGTCGGAAACCTGGAGCGCGTCTCGGCCAACACAGCAAATGATAGGCAATCACAGAAGGAAGCTCAGTGTTCGAGCTGCATTGGATTTAGGACATGGACATCTACATTCTGAACATGTAGCCATGCGGCTTGATGAAGGGAATACGGGGATGTCGGAAGGGGCAAGGTGTAGTCGTCGATGCCGAAGCCGAACCTTCGGGTCGGAGCCCTATAATGATGCGAGCAAGCCGATGTATGCACGTATATTGTACGGATTTGTCGGTCGGTTCTTGGTCCTAGACAGATGGACGTAGGTGTTAGAGCCTCAGAGAACGGGACGGTGTAGTGTGATACATGGGATGGAGAGGAGATACTCACCAATCGCCAACAGCGAGCCGACGATCCTCTTGTCCGTCCGATCAGCGACCAGAGCCCTCACCTGGACCACGAGAAAGAGTCCAGTCCTCACTTGGAGTATTATCCCTGGGTGACTTGATCGTGGGAGCGCCAAGAGCGACAGAGGCCAGGCAAAGGGCAATGAAAAGGACGATGAAAGTGGAGCAGCGCATTGGGGTAGTGTCTTCAGATCGTGATGGGATGGTGAGGCGACGTCGGGATGTCTGTTGGACTTTGAAGATAGATGTTGCTGGTCGCTTGGTGAGAAGAGAATAGGAGGAGAAGGATGTGGGCTGTAGATAGTGGGCTGGAGAGGGATCAGTGGACTTCAGGGGGTGCGGCCCGGCTTATATGCCCTCGGGGTATAGTGCCACTTGTGGCAGGTCCATGGCCAGCTCCACAGCTCATCTCAGATGCGGAAGAACGCTGTCAAGCCATGGCCAAATTTTCAGATGAGCCTGACTGCTCGCTAGAAACACTGCACATAGAGTTCAGCACCTTTGAGAAGGTGGCGGATTTCGGGATTGGAACGAGGGCGTCAGTGAAAGCTTCGCCGGGATCCGCCTGCCCAACCGTCTTGTCGCCGTCGCTTGATGTCTGTAGGCGCCCTGCTAGGAACACACGATGATCGATGATGTTGAGACGAAGGCGGGGAGAGCCTGCCGGGAGCGCTTACGCTTTCTTGACGCCGAAGCCCAGGCTCACGCCCGTACTGGCGATTGAGATAGACCTTGATGAGACGTGATAGCTGTGCGCTGAGGTTGGGACTTGCAAGTTGCAGGGCGCGTTCCTGACGATGAGAAGAAACATACATAGCGCCATCATTCCGAATTTGTGCTGCCAACTGCCTGGATGGTTGTCGCGATCGAGTGACAGGGAAAAGGAGGCCGGCTGGGTGGATGAGATGAGACGGGAAGTGGCAAAGCGAGGCGTGTGGATGCGGCTGTATACGGCTAACCGCATCCTGTAACCTCTACTGTGGATGAGTCCAAGCCGCTTCAGGGCCGTCCCAAACTTTTTCTTGAAAAGAATCTGCGTGACAGGCATGTGCCAGGAAGGGAAAGAGGAGCAGAGAAGAAGGAGAAGAAAGGTCAGCGTGAGAAGGAAGGTCAGCGTCTCAGTTCCAGCAGTTCCCATGACATGCAATACGTTTTCCCATTTTCTCATCTGCATCGGCATGCGGTTGCTGGCGAGGGCGAGACAAGGTTGGTGGCTCTGCTGAATGGTTTCCTTCCCAAAAGGGTGACGTCGGTGCGTTGGGCTCCACGTGATCTCCCCTCCCAAAAAAGTTCCTCCGAAGCTTTGAGCATGGACCATTCGATCTTCCTGACTTCCACAAATAAGTTCACACCTCAAGCTCAGAAAACGAAACTATGCGCCTCTCCGTTGAAGAATACGACAAGCTCACGCCCGAGCAGCAGGCTGACCACGACCGCTCCGAACGAGAGCGCGAGGCCGCCGAACAAGCTGCCCTGCCGTACAAGTGGTCCCAAACACTCGACCACCTGGACCTCACCGTACCCGTGGAGGAAGGTACGCGCGGCAAGGATCTAGACATTCAGATCAAGAAGGGCAGTATCAAGGTCGGATACAAGGGGAAACAGCCCATTTTCCAGGTGAGAAAATCTGAGCTGAGCGAGACAGAATAAGCTGAAAAACTGGTGTGAATGCTGACTTGCTTTCTCTTTGCCCTCTGCTTCACTTCAGGGCGAGCTGAGCCGGGAAGTTAAGGAAGATGAAAGCACATGGTCACTGGGTACGTGGTCTCTCTTTTTGCGGCTAGTGCCGAGGTGTGCGGGCAAAATCGCTGTCCATCTGCTCACTCCACTGCTGCGCCTTTTCTTCCACAGAGGACTCCAAGACAATCACCATCTACCTCGAGAAGCACAAGAAGGGCGACTGGTGGGCGCACGTCCTTGCCAGTGACCCCAAGATCGACACAACCAAAATCGTACCAGAGACCTCCAAGCTGAGTGACCTCGACGCGGAGACGAGGTGAGTTGGAATAGCACATCCATACAGGCGAATCTGTTCTGAGCTTACATGTCCGACGTCACTTCTTCTTCTTCTTCTTTCAGGGCAATGGTGGAAAAGATGATGGTAAGTCATCTCCTTGGACTCGGCAAGCTTGCTTTGGCAGGAACATTAAGCTGACCCTGCATTGCACGTCCCTTCTGCCTCTTCCTAGTTCGACAACCGACAGAAGCAAATGGGTCGCCCGACCTCAGAGCAGATCCAACAACAAGAGGTACGTCTCCGCGCCGTTACCTCTTTCCTTCCAGACTCGTCTAGACCTCATCATCTTCCCGCCATAATATTCTATTTCCCTTTTGTAGCTCTTGGAGAAGCTCACAAAGAAGAATCCAAACTTCCGACTGCCTGGTCAACCACCCATTGGCGAGCAATGAAAATATCAAATCCTTTTTCCGCATTTCAACTCTGGTCTACAACAGCCTGTCAGGACCGTCCAGCGTCTCCCAATTGTCAATGTGGGAACACCTCATAGACCGCAAGAGTGTAAAAAGTTTGTAGAATGCATGAGTGAGGGGTGGGTGTTTTACGATTTCTGTTTCTTTTTTTTTCAATGGGCCTGGGCTTGGGTAAGAGAAGGGTGGGGGTGTAGAGCGATTACGGATGGAAGGAAAGGAGGAAGGGGAGGGGAAAAAAGGTATGGGCGAGAGGCTGAGGTTGCGGCTGCGGTAAGGCTTAGGAAAGGGGGAACATGAGACCGAGTAGGAAGTGGAACGCTCCCTGAACCTTTTGTGTTTAGATGCGAGGGAAGCAGACGGAAGCAGTATAACCAGACGACGGGGAGGAAAAGATGGAAGAAGGATGTTCCAAACGAAGCTTTGCCGGCCGTCCGACGATCGCCGCACGCCCAGATATCAACAGCAATATTAGCCTCGGTAGAACCCCTTTTTGAGACGAAAGCGACGGAAGCCTGGGACGACCGACCATCAAAGATGTGGCAGAGGGAAGAATTCTTTTTTGAGGAGATACGTCCATACTTTATGTGTGTGTAGTGGAGCGCTGTTGAGACTTTGCCTCAACGCCGGGTCTTCTTCGCAGATTGGGCAGCGGCGCTGGACTTGCCCTTGCCCTTGCTACCACCAGCCCCAGCCGAGCCCGAGTTGATGTACGACACCAGCTCGTCGATGCTCAAAGAAGGGTCCACGATCGCACTGCCCGCTCCCGACGAAGTCGAAGTTGATCCAGTCTTAGCATCACCTCCCGCCGCCCCAGCCGAAGTTGCCGCTGATTTGGCAACAGCACCCGACCCAGCAACCGCGCCAGAGCCGTATAACCGCATCTGAGCAGCACGGTTCGTCATACCCGGTTGGACCTGAAGACCCATCGCCGCGAACTTAGCCTCCCGCTTCTTCGCTTCCTGCTCCACTTTAGCATGGCGAACCGCACTCGCAGCGAGACTGTTGAGGTACATCTCTGCCTCGCGCGTTTGGGCATCTTCTTTGCCGAGGCGCGCCTCGAAGATGCGGCATGACTCTTTGGCGAGCTTGAGGGCCGTCTTCAAGTCTGCTACGAGAGTGTAGGCCTGCGAGAGCTCGTGGGTCAAGTTGCCGACCTGGATGTTGTCAGGACCGAACAGACTCAGAGCGAGCGAGTGCGCAGCCTGGTAGAGCTTCAAACTGGCCTCCATCCTTCGCGCGTGCTGCAGCGTGAGCGCAATCGTGCTCAGGACCGTTACGAGCTCGACGTGATTGGGACCGTAGATGATGTTCCACAGCTCAAGAACACGGTTGAGACACTGCAGCGACGCGTCATGGTTGCCGTCCGCGCGCTCGAGGATGGCCAGGTTCAGGTATTGAGTAACTGTCTCTGCGCTGTCCAGACCCAATGTGCGCTCAGAGATCGTGACAGCCATGCGCTGGTACCGAACCGCATTCGCAATCGAGAGATGCTCATTGGCAGGCAGAAGCTCCGCACTCTCAGGATCCTGGCCAGCCGCCTGTGCCCTGCGTACCCGTTCCGTATTCTCCATATGGGCCAGCGTGGTGAAGTGATGCACATACATCGCGAAGAGCGAGTAGCACCGTGACACCTCGGGATGGACGACACCATAGACCTGCTCGTGGAAGTTGATACCCTCTAACAATAGGTCGACGCCGAGGTCGCGATCACCGCGTCCCAGACTCAGACGGCCCGCCTCGAAGGCTTCCTCAGCCAGCGTCGACTTGGGCGCCGAGTCCTTGACAACAGGGACGAGATTGAGCACGTCTTCAGGTTCGAAAGTCGTCGTCCGTACGCGATGCTGAGCATGAGACGCCGCCGCATCACCCACATTCGACTGAGCCTTCTTCTTCCTGTTCTTCTTCTTCCCAGAAGCGTTAGCATTGGGCGTCGACGCACCTTCCCCATGCGAATCATCCGACGCATGATGATGATGACCAGACCCATTCTCACCATTCGTCGCATGTCCGTTGGTAAGCTCGCCCTGCGCCTGCTCGAAGGTGTACGCACGCAGCTTGAGCTGAACACCGCACCGCTGCGAAATCTCACGCAGCGCCTGAGGCTTGCGGAGATCACGTTCCAGGAACTGAGCCGGCAGCTCGAAGCGATATCGCCTCCTGACTTCGAACTGGATCTGCTCCCGAAGAGACTCGGGAGTAAGCACAGACCACAACATGCCCTTCTCCTCGCCCCCCTCGCCAGACTGCGGCGCATCGTCATACACCCCACCGTCGAAGCCATCCGCCAACGGTGACGTGTGGACGACAGCAGTAGGCTTAGGCTCAACAGCCGTCCCGAGCAGACAGTTCAAGAAGTGGCTGATCACATTCGAAGCCTCCGCATACCCAACCTGACGCAGGAAGCTCTTCAGGATCCGTTTGGACGCCCGCACAACCATCTCCTGCAAAATGACGCTCTCGAAGCATCTCAACGCGCCTTCGTAGCCAGGACCGGCATTCTTGAGCGCCTCAGCATCGAGCTGGGCCTTCAGCCGACTCGCTTCCTCCGGTGATTCTGCGTATGCGTCCGGGTTGGTCAGACGGGCGAGGTAACCGAGGTATCGAACATTGATGCCGCGGGTGTGCATCTGCTGCGTCAGCGTCACGCCGTCCGAAGCGGCGAAGATGCTTGTAGCGACATCAGTTACGAGACGAGGCAGGACCACCTCCCGAAGGAAGACGGCGGCTGAACGGACTGCAGCGACGGTAGGATCCGACTCATCCTTGACAAGCACCACAATCTTGGTCTTTGGCTCGGCATCTGTGTCCTTCTCCTCATCGGTAGCGGCTGCATCCGTATCAGGCACGCGGAACTCGACGAAGGCATCAGGGTTGAAGGCAAGTTTGAACTGAGAGGCATCGACGCGCTCCGGTTGTCCTCCAGCCTTCTTCTCCCCTTCGACCTCCGCAGCCTTCTCCTCCGACTTCGTCTCCGCCTGCTCGCCATTCTCCGTGATGGCAGCCTTCGCACCTTCATCCTTCGTCTTGCTCTCCGCCGAGTTCTTAAGCTGCTCCCGTGCCCACTTCCGGAAGGAGTCATCGTAGAAGATCTCCAGTAATTCGGGACGCAGAAGAGTCATACGATGCGGATAGGCGTCCGAAGTCTCCTTCTTCGACTCCTCCTCCCCACCCTTTGCCGAGCTCGACGACGAACCAAGAATGGAACCTTCCATGTCTTGCTCCAACCAAAGCACATCGACAGGGTTCAACCGCGCAAGGTCAAGCGCGTACTTCCGACCATCGGCTCCTCGAAGTCCCTTGCTCTCGACGCTGAGCCAGAGATCTTTCTCCTTACCCTCGCCGTCGGCAACTTTGTGCAGGGCGAGGTGGAGGGCAGAAGCAACCTTGGCGAAAATCTTGTGGAAGCCCGGGTGAGTGCGGATCACGTCAGGACCTTCCACGCCACCGTAGATGACTTGCGTGTCCTCGTGAAGGTCTGGTTTCCCACCGTCCGTCGACGATTTCTTACCCTCCTTGGTCTTCCCCTCAGCTTCCTTGACCTCCTTCGCCGCGTCAGCCTCAACAGCGTCCTCCTTCTTTGCAGAAGAATCGGAGTCGGCGCTGCCATCCGTGATAGCTTTGGCCTCAGTAGCCGAAGACTCCTCAACCTCCTCATCATCGTCTTCGTCCTTCCTCCTGAACAAGCCAGGCACGACACTCTGCGCGACCCATCGCTCGCCCATCCAGTCAACCACAACAGTGCCCAAGAGACAGACCCCATCGATATCGAGGGCGTTCAGGGTACGAACACCACCGACGTCCTTGCTGACAGCAACATGCGCCGCCTCATGTCCGCCCAAATGCGGGTAGAGGTCAACTCCATCGACACCCTTGGAGATGAAGAGGTTGTTAACGATGAACATCTGCGCAGCGGGAGCGTCCATGGGGTTCATCGCAGGCACCATCCCAGCCGCCACACGGGGTACAGCCCGCACAGCCGCAGTGAGGAAGTCCGAAAAGGCCCGGTTCAAGACGCGTTCGCGCACCAGACGCTCAGGGAGCGTCGTACGCGGGATTTCGCGAGTCGATTGGATCTCGTCGTTCCAATCGCGTGTGCCCTCGAGTTGGTCCGGTCCTGTGGCGCCTGAGATGAGATAGGCCGATTGGACACGGAGCGGGTCGTAGACGTGCGAGAGACCTGCGACGGTGGGTGAGACGGAGATGGTGGATGTTGAGGATGTTCCGGCTGCGCTGCTGCCATGCCCGCTGCCAGAACCATTGACTAGGCCGTTTGCGCTTGCCACAGTGCCAGAGCTGCTACCTGGGATCTCACGGGCGAGCCATGGGAAAGCAGGTAGACAGTTGCTACAAGGAATCGCGGCATAGTAGTCCCGAGCACTGAGAGGGTCGTTGAAGAGCTTGGCAAAGTTGGTTAGGAAGAGCGGCGAGAGGGCGCAAAGCACGTCGAACAAGCTGCAAGAGGCGAACTCCGGCTTGACAGACTTGGGCAAGGTACGCGGACTGGGATCAAACTTGGAAGCCGTGCAGCGGTTGACGTAGAAGCCTCGGGTACATGCGGTGATGAAGTGTGTCTCGCCCTCGAGCGTGACGATGTGGAGGTAGAGGAGGTGACCGGCTTGAATGCGGAGATGGTGGGGTGGTGGTGACCATGCTGCGACGCTGAGATGCCGGAGACTGGCTGGGAAGTAGCGCGGAGGTCGGGCGTGAGCGGGGACAAGATCGGGCAGGGTGGAGCCGTCGGTAGGAGCAGGACCGGCAAAGTCATTGAACAGAGCTGGACCGGTAGCTTTGTTGGGAGCTGTGTCTGTGCTTTCGGCGTCTGCGGCTGCTCCGTTGGAGGATTTGTGCCCTTGGTGGCTGAGAGCGCTGAGGATGGCTGCGTTTGACTCCTTCTCCCATTCGACGGGGTGGCGGACGGCGTCGAGGACGGTGATACCGGCATCGATACCCAGGGCCAAGGGGTCGCGGTATCCGGAGTGGAGAAGCTCGCGCAAACGCTGAACGTGAGTGCGCGCATCGCTCTCGTTGTACTCGACTGTGAGGCGAAGGGCAGCCAGAGAAGACAAAGGGGGGAGGAAAATCATGGAAAGACATGATGGAATGAGACACAACTTGAAGGAAAAGGAAGCGAATGTGAGTTATGATCAACTCACCGTGTGTGATGGCCAGCTGACGTTGGTCTATTGGGATGCCTTCAAAGACGGAGCTGAGCTCTGTCCATTCTCCCAGCCGCTCGTCCAAGGTAACGGCCCCCTCCTCCTCCCCCTCCTTATCCTTCCCTGAGCTGGGGCCTGAGCTGCGGAGGCGGAAGCAGAAAGCGCCGAGCCAGTATCCCTCGGGACTGTCCTGAATAGTCGCGCGGAGGTCGTTGAGGTTCTCGCTCGGCGTGACGGCGCATCGGAGTGGGGAGGGTGTATCGGGCAAGCCTGCTGCGATGGCATGTTGGGGTAGTAATGGCCGGGGCGGGAACCAGATGAGGATTTCGAAGGGCTGGAGCTGAGCCGCAGCGTCGAGCTCGTCCTCGTCGGCGGTCGCAGCTTGTCCGTTGGTTTCGCTGGGCTTCTTGCCTGCTAGCTCGTCAGCCGCGACACGGACGGCCTCTTCGTCAGGATTAGGACCTTCTCCGCTGGGCATGGCTTCCGCGCTGTCAGATTTTGAGGCAGAGGTGCTGTTGATGTCGTTCTGGATTGCTTTTGCGACGATGGCGGGAGTGTCGTTGTTTGGCTGTGAAGCTGATGGAGCGGCGGTGGTCGACATGGTTGTTTCTTGCGCTCGAGATTCAGCAGCTAAGCTCCTCCTCCTGCGCTTGAAATTGGGAAGCGGTTCGACAGTAGCAGCAGTTGGGAGCAGCAGATGCAGCGCAGTAGATGGTGAGTGAGGTTGAGGTAGCGCAGAGAGAGATGGAAGTCAAGGAGGTGTTGGTAAGCAGCTGGGATGTCAAGAAGAAATGACGACTTGACAGCGCTGACCAGCCTTTCGATGCGAAAAAGTCCTGCCAGTCAGTCAAAAATGATCGCCGGTCAGCCTCGGTCCGAGATTCCCCGAGTGTCAAGTCACGTGACATTGTATGCTTATGTAAACATGACTCAGCCATTGACAAGACACCACCGCATAGCAACAACCTCTCTCCACCTTCGCCTCATGATGGCATCAAGCACAGAGCACAGACGACACTCTGACTGACAGCGAATCTGAGGAAAGCAGCGACAGGAGGGAAGGGATCGAATGGACCGCTTTGTGCCGCTGTCTGCCACAACATCCTCGCTGGGCTCCCATCTCGGCCCGGACGAGGAGATTCTGACGCTCCAAGAACACGTCGGCCTCTACCACGGCACAGCCAAAGCCAAACGACAGGCAGATGGAACCCTCTACCTCTCCTCCCACCGCATCATCTACGTCGACCGCTTCGCCCCGCTCTACCACTCCTGCGCACTCAGCCTCGCCCTCGTTCGGCAGACGGAGTACTATGCCGGTTTTCTCAAGTCTAGCCCCAAGATCACCCTCAAGCTCGAACCGCCTCCACAGAGTGTCCTCGCGCAGCAACAAACCACACCCAGACGCAAGAAGCCCAGCGCCGCGGCGGCGGACACAGCGGACTCAGCAAGCCTAGCCTCCGCCGCGACCTCCGCTATTCCGCGCTCATGGATATGTCCCGTCTGCGGCTTCTCCAACACCGACACCGATAAATGCTCCCTATGCGGCGTTTCCTTCTTACACTCCAAATCTAATCGACAGACGTCTACATCAACTGCCCCAGGAAGCACGCCAATGCCTTCATCATCGCTTCCGTCCTCATCTTCTCTCTCCACTCTGCCTGTACCTCCAGCCTCAGGATCAGCCTCATCTGCTGCTACTACTCCACGCGCAAAATCACAAGATCCCATCTCATGTCCGACATGCACCTTCCTCAACCATCCTTCCATGTCAGCCTGCGAGCTATGTAGTACTCCTCTACCAGGCGGCTCCACCACAGGACGCTCTCTCAACAGACACGCCAGCTCTCCCGCCCTTCCCGACGCAAAGCCAAGCGCATCATCCTCCAAGTCCGTTCGAGCACGGACCACAGGTACGAGCGCAGGCGCAAGTCCGCGGCCCGACATTGACTCCGACGACGACGAGGACGAAATAGACGGAGATGATGGTCGCCGATTTCCTATTTCCGACCCTGCGGTAGAGCACGTCAAGTTGTCCTTCCGGAAGGGTGGAGATAAAGCTTTCTACGAATTACTCCGCACTACACTCCGACAGAAGGCGTGGCAAGTCTCCCATGCGCCGCCTTCTGATCGAACTCGCACTCTATCTACGAATGAGCAGACAGCATCTCCCGCGCGATCGGTCGCAGACGTACCGCGGCCAAGCTCAAGTACGGGGACGATCTCCTCCGTCCCTTCCTTCGCGACCACAATCGACATCGACGGCCGTCGTATCCCCCTTTCCATCCTACACCAGAGTTCAGCTTCTTTCGCCGGTATGCCCAGCAGCAAATCATCCTCCTCCACGCCCAACACACGCTCAGGCTCAGACGCATACAACTCCCCCACCACCCGAAGCGGCGCAGGAATCGAAGCCATCCTTCGGAACACCTCACTCAGCCATTCACAAGCATCCTCGCATATGCTCGATTCATTGGCCGATCTGGACGCATTGCAGAAACGGGCCAAAGGGATGGTGGAGATGGCTGAGAAACTGAATGCACAGCTCAGTAGACTCGAGGCCGATGAGAAAGCGAGAGGGAAGGGCAGTGCTGGGGCCTCATCTACCGATACCGTCGACCGGGATTCAGCGACACTCATTCGGTCATCGCTTGTCATGCTAGGTCTACCCTCACCGGCGGTGACGGAAGACATGGTCGCCGAGCGGGGACTGTATGAGCTCGAACTGGCTCGCGAACTCGCGGGCTTGCTACTCAGCTCCGATAGTGCTCCACACGCGTCCAAGCGCTCTGGACTCATGGGCCACGGTCGAGTGCTGGGGAAGGGCAAGGAACGTTCGCTGGACGATGTGCGTGGGATGGAACAGATGGAGGACGACCTTCGTCTGTTGAGTAAGAGTAATGCGGCTGCGCTGGTAGAGCTCGTCGAAGGGAAGATGCAAGGTGTGGCCGATGATGGGGAGGAGATGGAGCGGATCTTGGCTGAGTATACGGGTGAGGAGTCAGGGCGTGGGTTAATTGGACTTGATGAGGTGTGGTGTATTTGGAATCGAGCACGAGGTGTAGGTGAGTTCACGCCTCCGCCCACTGACCTTCCGCTACGTGCCAGTACATTCTAATTGCATGTTCATTCTTTTTGCAGCTCTCGTCCCGCCGTCCGACCTTCGCGCATGTGCTGTACATTTGCCCCGCCTCACCGAGCCACCGGTCCGACTACGAGTCTTCCCGGCTCCATCCACATCATCGAACAGTAACAACAACAGCAACAACAAACGAGTCAAGTCTACAAACTCATCATCAAGCGGTCTCTGCGTCCTCCACACCCCACGCTACTCCGAATCAGCCTTCGAAGCCCGGATCCTCGCCCGTCTCCGCTTCACCACCCGCCGACATCATCGTTCCCACCCTCACACCTACGGCTCAGGATCATCAGCCTTCGAACTAGCCTCCCGCGAGAACGCGCCTGTCGTGCTAATCGAGCAGATGCTGAGTGGGATTGAGATGGGAGATAATGGGTCGGTCGTTAGGGATGAAGGGGTCTATACGGGTGCTGGGAAGGCGGGTGCCGGGTTGGGTGAGAAGGGGAGGAGTGGGGGACCTAATACGAGGTGGTTTGAGAATGAGTTTGATCGGGCGTGGGAGAGCGTGAGGTCGTATCGAACGGCGGCGGTGTAAGACGCGGGCGACATTACCTCGTCTTGGGTTGGGACTTGGGACTCACTTGTACCACTGTCGCATAATTTTATCTGACTCGACTTTCGAATCCTTCCGAGATTCTCCGAGTGAGCCAGACGCGTCGCGCGCGCGACACGCTTTTCCAGTTTGGAACCGGACGTGCGGTGCGATTGGAATTCGAAGGTCGACAACTCGACAGTGTGGATGAGATCTCGACACAGAGCCCTCTTTATCCCCATCCTCGTCCTCATCGCTCAGCCCACTCGTTCTCGTAGTGCTTTCACATCAGGCTCGTAGCTCCCCGTCATTACCACCCTCTTCTTGCTCGCATCTCAGACAACTCGGCTGCCTCTCCCCAAATCTCGAGATGGCTTCGTTCAGAACCGTCCTGTTTCGAAGACCCATTTCGGAGGAGCACACGAACTGGAGCAGTGCTCGTGCACGCGTATTGCCTTCGCCCCTCAATTATGACACCTTGCGAACGATGGGCACACAGCTGTTCCCTCCAACCAGGTTCTACAAGGTCGCGTTGGAATATAACGAATCCACGCCAGAGGCTGACGGCAAGATCCAACGAATCATGCTCAACGATGATGGGGACGTCACGAGTTTCCTCAGACACGTCCAGCAAGTTCCGGCTGAGCTTCCCATCGTGCTGAACGTGCATCACCTTCGGTACGACAAGCAAATGGGGAACATCGCCGCCCGCAAGATTGGGAAGAAGGTCTACAAGGACTCTGGCAACTTGGGGGATCTGCCGAAGATGGACCATCCGGCACGTCAACAACAGCTTCCACGCAAGGGTTCGCCCGAACCGGTGGCGAAGAGAGAGGTCGTCAATCGCTACGTGAGTAGTAGTATACGCCAGTTTGATCCCAACAACGATTTTAGCGAGGACAGCGACGCCTCTGTTCGAGTACTCGATGGACCTCCGGCATCGGCACGACCATCGGGACGCAGACCTGGCCGACCCAGCAATTCATCCAGGAAGACGGCATCTTCTTCGACCGCGGCGTCGCGGCGGAAAGGCGGCCAGTCTTGAATCCTGCCAGCTCTCCAGCAAATCCATTCGCATACCGGTCCTCCTCCTCGTGCTGCCTCTCCTCCTACCCTCTCTATTGCCCAATGTATTCCTCAAAGCAGCGCACTCACATACCTTTCGTTTTTGCTTTTACGTTCGTCTCGAACTCCTTTTGCGTCCCTTCCAGGATGGCCTATGATTGGCACGACTTCTGGGCAAACTCCAGGAGCGCAAGTAACCCGCAAGCAGCAACGAGCTCCCTCCCGAAGAGGTGTCCTCTTCCATGTACTCATGACCTCAACACTATTTCAACCACGTTCTCATACCCAGCAGCAAGCGCACTCCTGATCCCGCACGGCTTGCCATCACAATGCTCCAAAGCTCAATTGATCCCTGTTTACTTCTCCGCGCACGACGAAACTTAATCATCTCATGATCGATGTAATTGCTTGATTGTGCGAGATGCTTGATGAAGATACGCGCTGGTGTAAAGAGGAACAGGAAAGAAAAATAGAACATGTTCGCCTAGTGAAAAGGAGGAGGTCTTGAGAAGCGCTCCCGACTCGAAGCCGTCCTGGTCATAGGCCCACGTCCGACGTGGGATCCGTGGCGGTCGAGGGTACGTCGCTGAGTGTATCATGGAAGAGTGAGGGGGAAGGGAATATGTGAGACCAAACGCTCACACAGAAAAATGGCTTCTCTACCTCGCCGAACTGCCAGAACCGGAGTCGGAAGATCAAGATGTACCATTCCGCGGCCCAAACGTAGAATCCCAGACACCGCCGGGAGCATGCACAGGCTTCGGCGGAAGAGTCGCACGGCCGCCAGAGTTCAGACCCGCGCCTGACTTATCCGGTGAAGGCGCACGGGAGCCTTGGACCGGGCCAGACGACGCGCCATGGGTCTCCAAGGACGACTTCGGTCGCCCAGCATCGTGCGGTGCAGACCAGCCAGTCCACCTCGATCCGTTCGGTCCGTTCAAGATCGCCGACTCAGAACCATGGGAGGCCGGCGCGCTTCCGCCTCCACTTTGGCGCGGCAAAGCACCACCACCAACTCTGGATGGCAAAGAACTGCCGCCCGCATACGAAGCAAACGTAGTCGCCGACGGCAATAGCTCAGGTAGAGATGTCGAGCTCGCATTGGCGCCGCCTCTCCAACTGTTTCTCTGAGACCCGCTCGACTGGCCCCGATAGTCGCGATCGCGGTCTCTCTCCCAACCTCGATCTCGCTCCCTGTCCTCTTGGTCTCGTGCCGTTGCGTTGGTGCCTACCGGACGCCAGGATGAACCGGTAGTGGAGGAGCGAAATCCAGAAGGCGCACCCGAAGTCGAAGCTGACAGTGCACTCCGATAATCAGTCGAGGAGCTACCGGTTCCTCTAATAGCTTGGCCCCGAAGTGAATCACTGCTCCTAGAGTCTTGCATAGATGACCGTTCGCCGCTTGCTGTTGACGCTCCCGCTCCAAATGCATTGGAGGACCGAGAAGCACTGGAAGCCGATTTATCCGCCTCGCCCGCACGCGCTCCGCTCACGCTGCTACCAAGTCTGTTTCGATGCGGCAACAACGGCTGATCGTCCTCGTCATCATCAAACTCATTATAGTTCGTAGCCCGTGACGACCTACCGCTGCGCGACCCCTGTCCAGAAGCATCGCTCCTACGCCATCTTGGGTCGCTTTGGTCCCGGAGACTCCTGTCCACTTCATCCTCGTCAACGGGCGACTCAATTCTCCGACGAACCCGCCTTCGATCAGGAGAGAGTACCACATTGTCATCGTCCTCGTCATCTCCACCCTGGTCTGCATCGCTCTCTCGTGCCCGCCGCGGCAACAGTCTTCCTAACGGTCGACCCGGAGCTGGTGGGGCATTGTCACTTGCCATCGACGAGTCTCCATCGGCGGATTCACCTCGCGCATGAGAGTCGGGGCGTCCAGGAGCAGAAGCACTGGCGAAGGGACTGGGACTCGCCGAGGAGCTTGCATTGAGTCGTCCCAAAGAGCCGGGAGCAAGACCGGGCACAGGGTCGCGTCCTGCATTTGCGCTAGGGCCAGCAGACGCCTGTGCCCTCCCTTGCTGGGTACCCACAGCAGGAGATTGCGCAGGACGCCGCACGGGTAGAGTTCGCAAAGGCACGTCATCTTCATCAGAGCTCAGCGTCAAGTCGATGATGATCGGGTTCGATCGGCGTGGAGCCGGCGCCGCTTGCACACTGCTGCCAGAGGAGGATGGTATCGAATACGGCCCGCCTGCCGAATTCGAGTTCGCGGTGCTGGAAGGCGCTCCAGAAGATGCTGGCCTCGCATGGGCAGGCATCGGTGGTGGCGAAGGCGTCATATCCATCACAATGATGTCCGGTGCGGGTTTCCTCACTTCAGTCTCCTTTCCCTTCCCATTGACAGCCCCAGCCCCATTCGTTTCCGGCGCTCCCTTGCTTCGGAACTTGCCATCTTCGGTGTGCCAGCTGGCATCAGGCTCTACCACGATCGCATCCTGGTCCTCCGGCACCTGCTTCAGAATGTCCTCCACGAATTGATCCAAGATCAGATCATCCGCGTTGATACCATTATTGCAGACCGGGCAATTCCACGAAGGCGTCTGTTCGTTCAGCTGGAAGAAAGTATCGGCATCGAAGCACTGCCGGTGCGAGCACTTCTTCGATCGCGAAGGGACTTTGATCCGCATCGCACTCAACTGTATGACGTGCAAGAGATGAAAGTCAGGGAGCGGTTCAGGATTGAGAATATTTCTTCCCTAAAGAACTCACTGGACAACGTAGTGTCATCTTCGCTGCGCCTGCTTCAATCTCATCGTCTTGCTGCAAGCGAAGGACTTCAGACGGCAAAAAATCGCATGGTCAGTGACGCCGCGCAGCAATTTCTGGCATGTTCAGTCCCGTCCACTCACTTGAGTTCACGACCATCTCCACCGTCAGTGGCCGCTCCTTGACTTTGGCGACGAGACTGTCTATGCTGTGGACCTCCACCACGACGCAGATCATCGCGTACTTCTGATACGTCGTGTTCACATAGCTGAGCTCCACCTTGTTCGTCTTGCCATCGAGATGGAGTGCCTTGTCCCTGTTCAAGTCTGGCGGCGGGACTTTGCCCGGCACCTTCCGGTTGCCCTTCAAGTTGGCAGTGAGCAGTCGATCATTGACGCGCGCCTCGCAGGTCAGCGGGAAGATGATGGGCGCCGGTCGATTCTGGTAATGCATCGAAGCGTTGTATGCCTCCAGGTTGGTGCAGAAGAGCCTCACTTGGTGTCTGTTCACATGAATGCTCGTCAGAGGCGGGATCGTGTCTCATGTCGTACATCAGTATGACTCACTTTGAGCTCTGCAGAAGTTGTTGGACTTCGTTCGACAGTGTGAAGTGCAGTATCACATTCTTGCGCTCGTTCGGCCCAGCATCTGATTGAAGTCGAGATGTTTCTGAGTCAGTGGGAGCAGACGCGAAATGGGCGAACGGAAATGAGTGGTGCTCACCAGGACACAGTCCCATTGTAGACACATGTTGTTTCATATCAAAGAAAGGGGATGGGCGGAAAGTCGGACGACCTGTTCAGAGCAGCATATCTGCCGCGTCAGTACATGAACGACGCAAGTGATACCTTCTTGCCCCTACACATATGAACTCACCAGACGAAGCACGCGCCCCCGCAGCACCCGACCCGCTTGCGGACGCAGAGGCGTTCCCGGGGTACCCAGGCCATATTCCAGGCCCTGTCATTTTACTGTTGGGTATCCCCGCCGCCGAACCTCCCGCACTACTACCAGCTCCGATTGACCCTGGATATCCATACCGGTACCCACCAGCTCCATTCGCGCTCGAACCAGCAGCAGGTGACGAGCCCGGTGTCCCACCCAACGTATTTCCCGGGCCGATAACGCGAGAAGCTTCCAACGCCTGACCCCAACCCGGCCGACCCGAGTTGCGCTTGATGACATCGTAGATGTGGGTGAAGAGGTGTACGTTGTTGTCGGCCTTGGCGTTGTCGATTTCTTTCGTGATGCGCTCCTGTAATTCAGCTTTTTTGCCTGTTGTATTCATGTGGTAGAGCCGGAAAGAACCTTGCTGAAGGTCTTTGATGACGTTCTTGAGGTTGTTCACGGTAAGCAGACGTAGCAGGGTGATCACAGCCTGTTCGTGAGTCGGTGGGATGGTGAGCCAGTGCAATCATCGCGATTTGGGTATGGAGCGCTTGGAAGAGCTCACATTGTACTGGATGAACACGGCTGAGCCCGCCGCTCCGGCTGAGCTCGAGCCCGGCGCGCTTCCACTAGGAGTTGCCATGTCTCCGCCCGTCCCTAGGTTCTCCAGATCCCAACCTATATCTCTCTCGTATGCCTCGATGAGGTTTTTCCTCCGCCACCGGGCTAAGCGCTGAAGCTGAAGCTGATCTGATTTCGTCACCGTGACCTAACGTCCACTTGAGGCTGGTAGCTGAAGAGGGACGCGTCCGTCGAACGGGCGTGGCGCGTGTAGAAGGTGAAGGTGGTCGCTGTTTTCCTGCTCTTGCCACGGACAACAAGTGCTCTGAGATGTTGTTCGTCGAGAGAAAGATTTGCCTCGGATGATGAGATGAGATCGACGAAGGCCGCTGACGCGTCGAAACGCGAAACGCGTGACCGAAAGAGCGCGTTTTTCTTTCCCTTCGTGGAACCGATCTGCACGCCAAAGCAGCAGCGCAGGCTTATGCTCTCGCGTGTTCCGAGTCTTGTGCTCTTGAGGGCGGTGACCGTGGAGAAGGAGGAGCTGACTGAGGAAAAAAGCTCGACTTCATGGAGCTCATCGCGACAAGCTTCTCACTCACTCGCTTCCTCATCACCTTGTCGGGCCTTCTCGAGAACAGCAAGCGCAACATGATCATCTTCTGACAGACACGTGACTTTTCCCGTAAAGAACACGTCGGTGCGTTGGCATTTGAAGCCTGCTCAGCGTTGGAATCTATCATATTTGTATGGAAAGTCGTGCAAGGGAAAACAAATGCGGATCTCTCGTGACAGTAGTATATCCTTCCTTACCCCCCTCCCCACCTAATTCCGCCCACTACCACACCTCGACTCCACATCGTCCCGCCGCGCTTGGGGAAATTGGAGCAAAAGGGGCGTAGGCGGCGCCGAAGTTTGCAAAGTCCCGTTCTGCGAGGTGAGGGTGTTCTTCCTCTCCCTCATCGGCGCCTCATCCGAAGAGCCCATCGAAGTCGTCGTAAGGAAGAAAGTATGCTTCCCTTTCACTGCTTCGGAGAATTGCGAGTTGGACCTTGCACACGCCTCGGCATCGCCGTAGTGGACGATCTCGATGTCCCGCGTGAGATTGGAGAACATCGTCCGATGCTGTACGGCGGGAGTCGATACCGCTGATCCAGAGTGACCATGCCGAGCCGAAGATGATGCTCGTCGAGCAAGTCGAAGAGGAGTATAGGTCGTCGCAATAACCGCAAAGACGCAAGTCAAGACATTGTTCAAGATCCCAATGTCATTGTAGACGTCCTCCCATCGCTGGTAGGTGACTTGATCCAGAATAGAGCGATTGTAGTACCGATTTTGCATGTGATGGTCGAGGAAGCCGACGATGACGAGTAAGATTTGTACCAAGACGGCCGGAGCGAAGGAGAACAAGGTCGCTTGGAGAAGGAAACGAAGGCTGTCCGGACGACCTGCGTTCTTGCTCAATCGCCGGGTGTTGACCACAATCAGGACGGTGCAAAAACCGTTCCCGAGTGCTTGGAAGAGCTGCCAGTAGCAAGGAAGTGAGAAGGTCAGAGTCTGTTGCAAGGTTCGGAGATGAACGAGCTCAAAGCCACTCACTGCATCGGTAGGGGTGATGTAATTGCAGAAGTTGAGGATCGAGCCCTCTGCTTGATACACCTGCCAAGTACACTGTCCCTGCACACCAATAAAGGCAACTCTAGTCAGCAGGAAGGCGATGGGCACGCCGACGATGGCGAGGCGGTGCCATGTTGAAGGGTATAGCGTGCGAGGATAGAAGGTGAGGACTTTGAGGGGCAGGACAATGTCCGTGATCCACGTGGAGATCAGCGAACTCAGGTTCAAGGCGCTGGAATTCCAACAGGCGGGTGAGGGAAGACAGAGCAGGTGAGTATGTGATATTGGATCGCTGAAGCTCAGGTGCAACGTACAGAGCCCATTCCAAGGTCGCACCGGCCGCTGCTGCAGGCTTTCCCGCAGCGAAATCTGCAATGTTGAGCACAAGGAATCTGCGGTTCTACATTCGAAAGCCCAAAATAGATGGTTCAGAACTAGCGTTTCCAGAGAGCGCCAAGACAGGGTGAACGTACCATCTCAAAATGAGCGACCAAGACGACGACAGACACCGCGATACCTAGCAATTGAAGCCAGAACATAGCCTGTCTTCTCGAAGTCCAGGTGGACATTAAGATGAGGAAGCCCGCCGTCATCACCAGCAGGGCCATCCATGCCCCGTCAAGCAGCGCACCGTCATGCTTAACAGCGACACTTGAGGTCCAGTAGTAAACGACTTGCTGGATGTGCTCCTCCCGCGTTACGTTGGTTGCCATCTTGATCACTCCTTAGAGACTTGAAGGGGAAGATGTGTTGGCGGGTCAGGAATGGGAGCAGGAAGAAAGTAGAGGAGCGTTGGTAGGTGAAGAGGAGAAAGGCGGGAAGCTGTCAGAAGAACACTGAAGGGGGGAAGGGGCAAAAAGGAAGATGACACTGCAGGCTGCTTATCACCAGAAACTGCACGCCAGAGGGAAGAACGCGGGACGAGGAACGACAGGTGCGGGAGAGAAGTCAGCCAGGCGCAAAGCGTCAAGCGTCAAGCGTGTGAAGCGTGAAGCGTGAAGACTTCCCACAAGCAAGCTAGATAGCAGCTCGTCCCTGAAGAAACGAAGCTAGAAGGCGGATAAGCAGCTGTATGTAAGTGGTTAGCCTCAGTAGTACAAGTACCAATTGAGTAATTGAGTTAGCAAGATTGTGTTCCCCGATGAGACTACGCCCAGCTGTAAGCAGGCCACCGACGTGGGGCTGGCGGGAGGCAGGTGCTAGGTGGGTGGCCAAATAGTGGAGATCGCGGCTTTGCCCAAGCGAACGAGGCGCGAGGCGCGAGGCGGCGCCAGTAGTAGTACATAGTGGGCAAGGTGGGGACGGGAAGGCACGGTGCTGATGAATAACGACCTGAAAGATTCCCACATGCATCCCACGCCGCTCGGCGCACCGCTCGCCGACGCTTGCCTCACTTAATGCCCCCACTCCACACGTTCCGCGTAGCCATCGCCCGTGTATGCACGTCGCACCCAGCATCGATGAAGCGATGAAGCATGAAGTGTTTTGCCCGAAGTCGTGTAGTGCCTGTCTGGGATTTGGGATTTGGATGGGGAGCGGGACTGGGAGAGAGCAAATCGAGAGAGGGTAGCGCCGAAAGGGAAACCCTATCCGTCGGGCAAAGAGCAAGCGAGCGACGGCGAGAAATCGTACGCCGACGAGTTTCCAAAAGCTCGCTCAAGCAAGCCGGGTTCGTGGGTCGTTTGTGAAAGAGGTCGCGAACGAGCCACACGCTCCCCACGTACACGCGCTGCTATGTACCGCCCCTACCTGCGGGTGTCGTGATAAAGATCAGCAGCATCAGAGGAGAGCACGCGGAGAGTATCGGGATCAGCACTCGATAAAATGTGGATGGTGGAGGCCGAAGAGTAGCCCAGAAGAGAGAACAAACCTCTAGCGTAATCCGCGATCCGCCAAACTTGTGGCAGCATGCTGTGGTTTGGGCAGAGCAGACACAGGACCAGCATTTTGCTCAGCTCAACAGGCGGGGGCCAGCAGGCGCGTCGAGGACCAAGTACTGCAAGCGATCGCGTGTCTTGAGAGAGCCCAGATAAGGGCAACTCGCCCAAGCAGGGGATAGGGAAGGCCCAAGGTTGCACGGCCTGCTGAGTCGTGATGGTCGCTACATCGGCTAAACCTCGAAGAAAGCTTGTCGGCCTCATCGGCAGCCGAGGTCGCCGACACCCATCCTTCCACGTTCTCCAGCCTCTCCAGTCTCCAAGCCTGACGCCTGACCTCAAGCCTGACCTGACGCCTGACTCTCCTGCACTGGGCTGCCTCGCCCAGGAACCTGGGTCAGAGCCATTCCAAAGGCTGAAGCTGGGCGCGCTACGCCCTCGGTGAACTCCAAATGCACCCAGATCTATATATGTATCTGGTCGTGGTCGTGGCCATGCACAGGCCATTGAGCAAGGCAGCCCACCACGACTCTATCACACACACCAAAGAACCAAACCCAAAAGAAGAAAAAGAGAGAAAACGAGCATTCGATCTGCTTAAGACAGAAACTCCTCTCCGAAGGAGGGGATGTAGACAACGCCCCAAATCTCCCCAAACACCAAAAGGATTGAATATAAAAAACAGGCCCCCCAGCAGTTGAGGACGGGAACAGCAGCAAGCGGTTTGGGTTCGAGGAGATGAGCAGTGAGGAGGTTCAGAACCCACGCCCAAAGTTTGACGTGTCCAGCTGCACACCTTCCCGAACTGGCGACGAGTTCTGACGGTACATCCCCGGCGGCGCACCATTGCCGTTCCCCATCATAGGACCAGGACCCGGACCCGGACCACCCCCACCACCATTCGGCCGCTGGAACTGAAGAGGCGGCAAACGCATATGCAGCGGATCCCCATCACGCCCTTGAACATGCCCATTCCCATTCCCCTGTGCCGCCACATTCCCAAACATCCCTTGCTGACCACCACCACCACCACCGCCGCCGCCCCCCTGCCCATACTGTTGAGCATAACTGTTCCCCTGCCCCGAGCCCGATCGCTGCAACGCCTCCAAGCCAGGGAACTGCGCGTCTGCGGTGAGGAACATCGATTTCCGAAGAACACCAGGTCCAACGGAGTCAATCTTCCGACTTAGTCGATTGTTTCCTCTACTACCTCCTCCTCCTCCTCCTCCTTCTCCACCTCCTCCCATCCCTCCCATCCCTCCTGATCCCAACCCACTCGCACCACCTCCACCTCCGCCTCCAGCAGAGAAGTCAGGCCCCCCAATCCGGCTGTAGCGCGATCGTCGTCGACTCTCCGCTGTGGCAGGTGGAGGTCCACGCGCCATAGAGACCATGCTCATCCGCTTATTGTCCCGACTAGGCCGTTGTAGGTCCATCGAAGGATTCGGATTCACATTCAAGAAGCTCGGGGTGCCAATTCCGCCCGGCCCACCGCCTGGCCCACCGCTGAACGAGGAAGCACCAGGGGAAGTACTGCCTCCGGGACCTCGGAAGATCTGACCTGGGGTGAACCCTGATCCGTCGGGTGCGATTACTTGACCTGGTAAAGTCGGATGTGCGCCGCCTGGTCCAAAGCCAGGTCGACGAGCGGCCATGGGAGCAGCAGGGAAAGGATGTTGAGAGATACTTGAACTCGTACCTCTGGTGTGTGTCCGGGATAGATCCTGGTGACTGTGATTGTTGGATTCGTAGGAGGAAGGGGAATTGTTGAAGCTGTCGTCCCTTCCCATCGGTTGAGCCGCGCCGAGGAGGTTGATCCGGGATTGAGATGCGTGAGAAGGTTTTCGGTTCAGTTGTGCACCGCCGCCTTTACCGCTGCCAGCGGCAGCAGCAGCAGCAGCAGCGCCTTTCGCCGCCTGGGGAGCTCCATACCCGGACGCAGAGGGTTGATACAGGGCCCCACGCCCGTTGATGAGGTAGGGCATGGCCTCCTCTGTCGGTCGATTTACGGCTTTGCAGATGAAGGCGACCGCTACGGCGAGAATGAAGGCTGCGCCGATGCCTGCGCAGACAGCGACGGAGGCAAAAAGCGAGATGCCTGATGTGTCCACCTTCTTCATTGTTGTGTTTGTGGTGTGGTGTTGATAGTAGGTGTGTGTTGGGTTGCCGTTTTTGTGTGTGTGTTGGAAGATATGGAAAACGAGAAGAGTGCCGAGAATGAGCTTGAGAGAATGGTTGCGCCAGGGCAATTAGATCGGTCGAAGCTGAGATAGCGAGACGAAAGGAAGTAGAGAGATAAACGAGTGTCGATGATAGGTTGAGCGAAGCGGATTTCTGCACAGCACAGCTTGCGGGAGAGAATTTCGATGCGATAAATGAGTGTGAGTGTGTTGGTAGGTGCGCAGAGGTGGACGACCCTCCACGTTGTGCACCGCGATTTTTTGAGGTGCGTTGTCCGAGCGAAGTTCGCTGAGTTCGGGCCCAGTGTGAAGTGATGAAGAGGAGAAAGGGTGACTGGGTGCGCGTTGAATGGGTGGAGAAGGTTATGAGCTGATCGTCGCTTCCATCAGGCGGATAAGGTAGGGGGGGTACTCACCTCGCGATTTGATTTTTGGAAATACCCTCCTGAACCCTGGCGCGTTCCTTGCGTCTGATTTACTCTGCTACTAGTCTACGAAAGCGCAGGTCTTCCTGATAAGTTCTCCTTTTCGCTGATTGAAGGGAGGTGTTGATGTCCGGGGTTCCGCTGGGGAGCTCTTTGGAGATGGAGGGGAGGTGTTGGTTGTGTCTTGCCTCCGAGAGTACGCAGTGCAGGGAGTTGTGGTGGAAAGAAGGCCTGTTGAATGAGAAGAAAGAGGAGGACAGGATAAGGTGGTGACAGAAGGAGAGGGCAAGGATGTCGGAGGTGGTGAGTGCGAATGGAGTGAGTGAGTGGGTAAGTGAGTGAGGAGGAGAAAGGGGAAGGACAGCAGCGGCCGCCCGAGTTCCGTTGGCGAGTCGAAGGTGCAACGCAACCAGAAAAAGGTCTGTTTTTGAGACTCCATATCGGAATTAGGGTCTCTGTTCTCAAGCAAAGACTCCGCCACGCCAGCTGAATCAGACCCTTGCACACGCAGTCTCAAAATTATCTGCGAAAAATGTGGAAGTCCTCGCTTGTATGAGACAGGCCGACACTCACTCACTTCAAACGGCATCTGCCAGCGACCTGCTTACCACCAAAAAGGGACACAGCAGCATGCCGCTGCGCTTCCGCACTCTGCACAAAAGGATGGACCCGCATTAAGTAAATTCATTCTGACTGAGACAGCCAACAGGAACCAAAAGAGGACGTCCTGATCCAGAATTTCGTCTCATCCCGCTTCCCTCCAGCACACGTGGAGGCAAACTCCGACATGACCAACTTGAATAGCCAGGTCGAGGACGAGGACGAGCTTGCGCTGGACACGTAGCAAAGAAACCAGCAAGCGTGCGAGCGAGCAAAGAAAATAGCAAGGTATTACAAAGTGTTAATTGCAAGCCCGTTCACGAGCAGAGAGATTCCATTTTGTCGATCATTGGGGTTCGTTTCGGTCGAAGAAAGTCTTGAGGCAAGGTGTAGTGTGTGTGTGTATATCTTGTATGTTTACAGTCAGAAGAAAAGTAGGTGGTGGAAGGGCCCGATAAAGCGAAGCAGTTGGGGTTTGGGGTGGTCGGTGGTATCTTGCGTTGCCGTGGAAAGGTCGTCAGGGCCCTTCCCCTAATTGAGAAGAAAAAAAAAAGAAAGTGTGTGGGGGCGATCCCGTCCTTCACGCCTGCCTCTTCGCTTCCGCTGGCGCAGAAGCAAAGTCCCTCCTAGCCTGCTCCATCGCGACGTTGTACTCCGCATCCGAATGGTGTGGGCCCATGTCCTTTGCAACCGCGTAAGGAGCGTAGGGCTTGTCACCGTGCCCTGAAGCCTCGGCCAATGTAGCATCGTCGATTTGAGTTCCAGTCTCGTCGAGGCCCTTCTTGGCTGAGACGCGGGCGGGGATGAAGTCGAAGACGTAGGTGAAGAAGAAGAGGGCGAGTAGGAAGGATACGGCCCATTCTGTGAAAGTGTGAGAAAGTAGGGCAAATGTTCAGCGATAGTGGGAGGCAAGGGGGAAGAAATCTTGAGAAGGACAACTCACCACAAACAGCAGCAGTGCTAACAACGCGGTCGCACTTCGCATCCCCATCAGGAGCCGAGCCCTGGCAAATACCATAACAGACGACGAAGATGATGACGACAGGTATCGCAAGGACGAAGATGGCCGCCTTGATGATCGCTACCTTTCGCAGGTGGAACTCTTGCTCGTCGTGGTCGTGTGCGAGGGAGAGCACTTGGATCGTTTGCAGCAGGACGGAGATCGCGACGGTTGCGATGAAGAGGAGAGCGAAACTCCAGTGGACACGGCCGTAGTTGAATGCTGGAAGATGGGTCAAAGAATAAAACGTCAGTCTCTGAATACTAAAGACAGGGAGGGGAATGTGGAAAGAGGAAAACTCACCATCAAAGACCGACAGCAGAATAAGGGAAATAGCCCCAAAGATCGCAAACACCACCGAGGCAATATCCAAATGAGTCTGCTTCTGCTTAACAGACCCAGGAATCCTCCTCACATGCCTCAAATGCCTCTCCAACAACGTCGTCAAGATGTAGAACGCAGCCGTGCAACTTGAGAGGATGATGAAGTAGGTGTGATGGGCAGCCCCGACGTCCGAGACGAACACGACGCTCGCTTCTTCACGCTCGTATTCTCGTTTGTTGTCACGGACTGTCCAGAAGATGAGGAGACCGATGATGTCGGCGAGCCAGCAGCATGTCGTGATGACAGGTGCGAGCCAGTAGTGGCCGTGGAGAGGTCGGGTCACCATTGTCGTTTGAAGGAGTAGTATCTACGGGGGGAGTTTAGTATCTACGGGGGGAGAAATGCTTTGCAGAGTTGAGGAAGAGAGGTACCGCTCGAGCTGAGAGAAGAGAAGAGTAGAGATGAAGGGAGAGCAGAGTGAGCAATTCAATCAAGCAGCGACTCTTTATATACCTGCCCAACCCATTAGATAGATATATAGAGTACCCAGCTCATTCAAATTGATCTCGTCCTCCAGATGACAGCCAATTTCAGCACCCCAGGGGACACTCTACTCAAAAGAAACGTCAGCGGTCGCCGGTCGCACCGCCGAACCAGAGTCTCTAGAGGGCGATGCTGCGAGGATGAAGGAAAAGACCAACATCCAACCCACTCGTCATCGTCATTGTCGTCATCCAGCGTCGGCCGTCGCATCGTCGCATCGCTCACACGCTTTTTTTTTGCTCCCCATCCAATCCAAGATCCGGCGTGTCGCAGATCCCAATTCCCAGCTCGACGCACCATGACGTCCGCGTGCATCGCCGAACCAAACACCGTTTCGTTTCATCTTCGGCACAGCTCGCCGGTGGGCCGAGCGACGATCACTCACCGCTTTCGGTTTCAGATACGAGTACTGTCGTCCCGACATCGTGAGATCCTCCTCGACGAGGTCCGAGAAGTGTGAGCGCCGCCATGTGTGCAGTGTGAGTAGTGAGGACAGCCGCGAATGCCCTTGATCGATAACGAGGCCATTGTCCGCCGGCAAAAAGGGATACAAGTGTAGCAGTGTAGACCGAAACATCAAGCCGCCCACCTTAACTTATTCTTCCCAGCCTCCTCCTCGTCCATCTCACCAACAACCCGGGGACTCCCCTCTTCGACCTCCCGCTCGTCATCAACATAAGTCTCCGAACCCACCGCACTAACACTCCCCATCCCCGTCCCCGTCCCCGCCCCCAACCTAGAAACAGCCCTCATCCCCAACGCAGCATGTTCAAACCTCAAAACGACCCAAGCACCCCTCCTCAAAATCTCCCCGGCCTCCAAGAGGAACACCCCACCCTCCCAATCCGCATATCGATAGAGCTGACTGCTCAACTTGATCGACCACGTGAAGCGCAGGATCAGGTCGAGGATGATCGTCAGGTGGTAGGCCCATTCGGGGAAGAGGAGCGGGGTCGTCGCTGGGCGGAGAATGACGGTTGATAGGGCTCGTCGGTGGTGGTGTTGTTGTTGGGGCGGGAGGTCGGAGGGGGAACTGGTGGAAATGATGTGTGAGACTGTACGGAGGCGGAACATGTCCAGTCCCCAGTCGTACGTCACGTCCCACCAGAAGGAGAAAATCGAGTTGAAGAAAACCCAGAAAACCCTTTCCGAACCCAGCCGCACAGAGCATCAGCCAAAGCTGCATTGGAAGGGCAGGAGAAAAAAAAAAAAAGGGATGGAACTCACCAACACCGCCAAATCATACGCTGTCTCCACTTAGCCTCCTCTCCCCAATCCCACAACTCCGTCCTAACCATCCTCGAACCAGCCACAACCCCCACCCCCGCACCCAAAGCCTCAACACGCCCTTCAGCACCCAACCCAGCCTCCCACTTCGCCAACTCAGAACTTGCAAACCCTTCTAGCGCAGCGAGCCAGATGACGGGTAGGGCCGAGAAGTATTTGAGCGCGTTGAAGAGCGGGCGGCGGGAGGGCCGTTGATGGGGTGATCCTGCGCTATGGGCGTGCTTGGAGCGGAGGGAGGTGGAGAGGTATTCGGAGATGCACTGCCTGAGTCGAATCAGATACGGCAGACTTTTGCATCACCATCCAGGGGGGTCAGTTACCATATCCCAATCATCAAAAACAAAGGAAATAGAAAACTCACCTAGTCAGGATGGGCACGACGACACTCCCCCGTCCATTCCACCACGTATGATGCTCCTTCCTCGGCACCAAAAAGCACGCCGTCAACCAAACGTCCGCGAACACCTTGGCGAAACTCGTCAACACATCAGCCAAGATGACAGCTGAGAATTGAGCGGGGAGGAACCACCGGCGTGTATCGCGGATGGAGAGTTGGAGTCTGTGCAGTGCCAGACGAAGTTTTTGTTCGAGCGTGGTTGGAGTAGATCGGGCCGAATTCGTCAATAGGTCGTCGTCCTCCCCCCCTTCCCGATCTAAATCGGCCATCTCCTCAGCCAGCGGTTGGCCATTCCTCGCGCCTCCCGAGGTCCCAACAACGAGCGGAACACCCTCGGAAGTGGGCCACAACAACCTACCCAATGCGACCCAAAAGGCAACCCTGACAGGCTTGTAGAGCCTCCTCCCCGGCCAACACGCGACCCCCAATGCCAAGGCAATCGCAAGCCCTTGGAGGACCTGCGCATGTCTCCCACTGCCATCACCCATGAAGAAGGAGCTGTCTACGTAGATTCGGAAGGAGAACCATCCACCGAGTGCGAGGAGGGTGTATGTGGATCCGAGGAGGAAGAGTGCGCGTGAGAGTTGGTGCGGAGTCGTCAAGTTCGGTCCCAGACCCGGCATCGTCTGACCATTCACCGACGACGACGAAGAAGGCGCGTCGGATCGAAGGAGGGGTAAGGATCCCCTCCTCCCTATCCCCGCGCGTCGTCGAGCTGGAGGGAACAAGAGAGGGACGGGATCGATGCCGAGACGGGAGAGGACGAGGATGTCGGCTGCGAAGACGAGGATACCGAGGGCGACTAGGGTGAGGACTCGATAAGGCGGTGGGAACCAAGCTGAGAATTCTGAATTGGTGAAGGACCAGTTCCCACTTCCCCCTCCGTCAACATTCCGTCTGGTTGACCAGGGATCGTCTATGCCTCCGAGTTGAGTGGACGAGTCGAGGGCGATGATACCGAGGGTGTAAATCGTTCCGAGCGCAGCCATACGTTGTGGCATACTTGCTGTGATCGGCTTGGAAGGTCTTACCCTTCGAGAAGAGGAGGAGAATAGGGAGAAGAGACCGCGGGAGGATGTTGAAGGCGGAGGTTGCCAACCACTGGGCAAAATGCCAGCTCCGAGACGAACGACAGCGGCTGCTCTCCTTCTGGCCGCAGCCTCCTCTTCTCTGCTGGAGGACGAGGATGAGGAAGGGGAGTGAGGCAGGGAAGGTCCGTGTAATTGAGGAAGGAGATCTTCCAGTGCGAAGGAGGTCGACTCGAAGTTATCGAAGACCGTCCTCGGATCTTCGCCCATCGACCCCTCACCGTCGACCGCACTCTGAGCTCCCTTCATCCCCTGTCGCCGCTTCTTGCGTTCGTCCCTCATAGCCTTCCGCTGCTGTTTGGCTAGTCCCTGTGCAGTTTTGAGTACCTGTGCGGCGTAATTTGCTTCGTCCCTTGCGATCCTGGCGATGTCTGCTGGGGTGGATGCTGCTGAGGCTGCGTGTGCTGCGTGGTAGTCGATTGCGAGGACGTCGCCTGAGTATGTAGGGTAGATGAGGTATGGGATGTTTGGGGATAGGGGGTTTTGAGGGAGTGTTTGTGGGAGAGATGAGGATGAGGATGAAGAAGATGGATGTGATGCTGGTTGTTGCTTGGGAGTGGGTGATTTGCGTTCTTCTGCTAAGTCGTCGTAGTAGTATGACCAGCGGAAGCGCATCGCTGGCCTGGGCTGTGGATGGGTTCTACTGTGGGAATCGGAAGGAGCTGGAAGGAGAAGAGAGGCATCCTACGCAGCACACAAAGAGTCAGCTTTATTTACATACTTGGTTCAGCACAGAGTTGAGACAGCATTTCACTACTCACCACGCAAGCCAGGTGGACCTCACAGCGTAGTCAGTCAGAAGGTGGGAGCGCAGAATGTAGATGGTCGATCAGAACCTCACTCACTCTCGCACAGGCTCTCTCTCTGGAGTCAAAGTAGTGAGTGGGGAAGTGGTTGAGCCTCAAAAGATCTTCTCAAAATATCTTGACTTTCCTCAAAAACATCCACCTTTTCCAACACCACCCCATCCTCATCCCCATCCCCAAGCTCACCCACCTCGTTGCGCAACACCACCCACACTTGCAAACAAGATGGCAGACAACAACCCAGCACCCACGCATCCACAGTTCGACGACAACGACGCGCCTCAAGATGATCATCCCACATCCAAAAAACAACAACAACAACACCACCCATCCTCAGACCGCAAACCACGCAACTTCCCAACCCTCCAACGCATCTACCTCCTCATCTTCATCTCCAAACTCATCAAACACATCTTCGACCCAGCCTTACCCGCTCCACAACGCCTCCTCCACATCCAGCATCTCATCCTCTCCGAACTCTCCACCGCATCACCCGAGGTACGTCTCTACTTCCAGCCAGACGGCCTCAGGAAGTTCAAGGATAAGAGTGGGAAGGCTACTACCGCCTCTGTTGGCCTCGGAGGTGGGGGCAGGGAGGAGGTCGATCCGGTTGCTGTGGAGTGTTTGAGGGATTTGTTCGAGAGGGGGGCAACGGTTCAGAGTGTTGAGAGGGGTGTGCAGGCTAGGAATGCGATCTATGGGGTCGAAGAAGCTCCAGGCGCGTCATCTTCTTCCTCCAACAACCCCATTGCGACAGCCGCGTCGACGATCCCGACAAGGAACTCCAAGCGCAAACAGGGGAACAACGCACAGAGCGAGGGGGACGAGGGACGTAGGAAACGGGCGAGAAGCTCGGCGGCTGCTCCGTCCAGCTCGGCGGGTATGTCACTCGGACAACAACAACAGGCATACGACCTCCTCGAACCCGAAATCATCGAAGCTCTCGTCATCATGTCTTCCCATCCCCACCACCTTCCCGAATCAAGTTCGACATCATCACACCTCGTCCCTCCTGCACCCTTCGCTCCGTCCGTCTCCGGCCCTAGTTCAGTCGACGCTGCTTCAGCTGCTGCAGCTGCTGCTGCGACAGAGCTGTTGAATATCATCTCTTCGTCTGCTGCGGCTGTGGCTGCGTCTACTCCCGTATCCGCACCTGTACCTGCGCTTGCTGCTGCACCAGCGCCCACTCCCCTCATGGCGGCAACGGCAACGGCGACGGCGACGACGAACGGGAAGGGAAAGGGAAGAAGTATGCTCCAGCATGCTATGGCTATCCAAGCTCAGTCTTCGTCATTTGCGGGGCCGATTCCGACGGCGCAAGGAGAAGAGTCGGGAGAAGAAGAAGATGATAATGATGACGATGACGAGCAGGAAGCAGCAGATTCTGGAGAGCGGGGTGGAGAGAGGGAAGACGAGTGGGAGAACTGGACTACGGAAAGGGCGGCCGCTGCTGCTTCCGCGGCCGCGGCTGCTTCCGCGGCCGCGGCGGCCGGAACTCCTGCTTACCATACGGCCGTTGTTACGGACGAGCCAGCGCCAGCACCAGCACCAAAACTGGCGCTAGCACCGGAGGAACCGCGTCGAGCTGTGTCAGACGTGGATGAGGGGGAGGAGGACGATGATGATGGGTTGTTTGGAGGTGGGGATGATGATGAGGAATGAGTGAGTGGGGGTCAGTGTGTTGTACGTTCTCCTCTCCGATGTTGTACCATAGACTCTTCTGCAGCCTCCTCTCCTTTCGTGCTCTTCGCCCATCCCAACAACATTTCAAGAGGGTGTCGCGTGCAAATCGACTACACGGGCAGGTCTTTGGCTCAATTAGGCTTCTCGTCTCTTTGAACTGGCGCTGCGTCACTGGTCGCTACGCGTCGACCCGGCTCGCCGACGCTGTGGGATAGACCCTTTGCTTTGGACTCGTTAGGATTCGTGCCTGGAGAGAGAATTTGGTGAAGTGTTTTGCATACATTTCGAGGAGGGAAGGGAAGCTGAAGCTGAAGCTGGGAAGAGCGCGTCCTTTTTCGAACGCCCCGGTTCCCCTATGAGACCCGATGAAAGCTGGTGAGATCGTGAGAACTTGTTTGGAGAGACCTGAAGACGTGAGAACTTGAAGCTTTGGCCGGTTGCCTTTCCGAAGAAACTGTGTGACGTGTGGAATACTGGAGAAGAAAGAGGACGCGCGATATTGGGATCATGCGGAGAAGTAGCGGCTGTTGCGTAGGACGGGAAGAAGATGTCAGCGGATGAACGCATGGACCGTTTCGACGCGCGCGCGCCGGTAGAGCTACTCACTCGCCAAAGTCTCCCAATCCGGGAATGACTGGTTCGTGATGGATGTACGCATGAGCTTATCGTCCATTCGAGCCACGACAAGGAAATCGGAACTCACTGTAGCTCTTCTCATCCAATCCTTCGTCGACCCATCCACTGATCGTGCGCACCTCCGGGAACTCCTTGTAGATAGCCTCCAATCCCTCCGGGGACGCAACCAGGTTCAAAAAGAGGATCCTCTCCGCCTTGACTCCGTGGTCGATGAGGACCTTGATGGCCTGCAGTGCTGATCCACCAGTAGCCAGCATAGGATCCAAAAGCAAGACCCACCTCTCCTTGATATCCTCAGGCAACTTGGCATAGAAGAGTTTAGGCTTGGCAGTCTCTTCGTCCCTCTGGATCAAGATCTTCCCGATCCTCACACTCCGACAACACTCGCGCAACCCAGCTTCCATCGCTTCTCCTGCGCGGAGGATGGAGACGCCGCATATCCGACCCTGGAAGGATACGCCTGTGTATGGTAGGCCGGTGGGTGTTTGGATGGTGAGTGGGTTTGTGGGGAGGTGGTTGAGGCCTTCTTCGACAAGGAGACGGATGATGCGGTCCGAGTAGAAGATGAATTGTTCGCGTGGTGTTTTTTGGTCGCGTATGATGGTGAGGCAGGCGTCTGTAAGATGGAAGGAGGAGGTTTAGCTAGGCTGGAAGAGGAGTGTAGTGAAGAGGGAAAGAGTGGAGAAACCTACTGAGCTGGTTTGTCTGAGGGAGGCGTGTTGCATTGGGAGGGAGCCTTCTGTCCGTGACTGAGGTTGTTTCTGTTGATGGTGCCATGTTGGGGAAGTGCGATGAGTGAGGGAGTGAGTGAGTGAGTGAGTGAGTGAAGGTGGTGGTCAAGAGCACAAAGAGAGAGGGAGGTCGGTGCGGATCCACTGCCCCCAAACCTTAACAATTGTGCAACACTTTCTCGGCGATCTTTTTGCTTATCTCGTACATATTACTGTTTCAGAGATTAGATTAGATCAGATCCCCAGACGCCCAGACTTTATTTTTCTTGGATGAGACTCAGCAGTCTTGCTTTGAAAGTTCCCAATTTAAGATCGATTTATTGGTATTGGCCGCCCCGGGGCGGATTGAATATGTAAAAAACCCGCCCCCAGCAACAGAGCACTCAGTGCACTGTGCGGCCTTCTTAACCTTGGTATATCTCGACTTTACATTTTTCCGGCTCAAAAATATGCACCACTTATGAACTTTTAGACTTAACACTTGACTTTAAGTCTGAGGACTAAGTCTAGACTTTTTTTGTGACTTTGACTTTGTGAGTTGTCTCGCTTATCTCGCGACGCGCGACTTAGACTTTTTTTTTTTTTTTTTTTTTTTTTTTTTTTTTTTTTGCTCAGTGAAATAATAGTCAGAGTTGAGACTTCAAGTCTGATAAAACCCAGGTTTTTTTGGGATATTTAGGCGCTGAGGGACATATCATTTTTAACTCACGACTCACGAGTTGCCGCCGCTGAAGAACGGACCGAAGTTGTTCAATGGATTGTCGAAAAGGAGATTGCCAGAGCTTGATCAGGCGTTCCGCGTTGGCTTCAGGCTTCAGGCACTGGGAAAGTGGAAAGTAGGAACTCAGGCACACCGCACATCACAAATGAAGTGTGAAACCCAAAATCTGAGGGAAGAGATTTAAGCTTGAATTAAGGCTCCGTGCCGCGTGCGGCTTCCGGATCGGAATTTGGATTTTGGAAACCAGTTCTTTAAGCCTTAATTCAAACTTTTGAGGTTTCAAGAGGATTCCACCTGTAATCAAATCCGACATGACATCAGCGCCCGAGGCAAGAGCCTCGCTTATTCGCTTCTGCCTCAATTTCGACTTCCTGGCTGTCGAGAGGTCGAGACCACAGTAAATTACAGACCTCAAGGCAATAAAGGTAACTCATACCCCCAGTCACAAGCAGTGTTTAACATACTATGGTAGTATATACTATTCCTATATACTATAGTATATATACTATTTGCGAAAACATACTATATACTATTTGGTTTTGTGGGAATTTTTTTGAAAACATACTATATACTATTTCAAATTTTGGGCAGGGATATAGTATACTATAGTATAAAATCGGAATTTACCTTTCATGGGCTCGATCATGGGTACTATAGTATACTATAGTCATACTATAGTACATCAACACATACTGTACACATACTATAGTAGGTAGTATAATGAGCATCAATGGTAGTATAGTAATTATGTGCTGGGCTATAGTACTACTATAGTAAAAAAACTTTACTCATGATTTGGGCACAACATACCACAATATGTGCTCATTCACTAGGAAAGTAGTATAGTATCTCTATAATAGTAGTATAGTAGCTCTATAGTAGTAGTATAGAGATGTACATAACGACATTGATCAAGAAACCCTACTATAGTATACTATATCCCTACTATACTACCACTATAATCCTGCCCAGGGATATAGTAGTACTATAGTAGATACTACCATACTATTTATATACTATCCTATTTCCCACCGGGCCGTTGACCAAACATACTATGGAGTATAGTATGTCGGCCCCGAAAAATGGTATACTATAGTATGTTGTTAAACACTGGTCACAAGTAGATCCCGTGAGAACTGAATGCAAAAGTAGGCAAGTAGCTGTAAAAAGTTTGACGGTAATGTTTTTGAAGGAAACTGACTTCTCTTCTAATTTTTGCTGTAGAGAGGTAGAGAGCTAACCTTTCTTTTCCAACTTTCCTTCCCTACTCTTCTTCGAACTCCTCTTCCTTCTTCCAATTTCTCAACTCCTATCAAATACACATTCCCCAGCCTTCAAGCACACAGGATGAACAACGTCAAGAACAACGGCAGCAACGGCAAGAAGCTCCCGGCCGAGGGTGAGCAGTCCGGTCGCCGGGTGACGCGACAGATCCGTGCCGCATCGGAGGCACCGCCCTCACAGCTTGGATCCACAAGCGTCCAAGCCGGCAGAGACATACGTCTCGAGGCCGGCGCCCGCCTCTTCGTCACCAGCGGCGACCTCAAGCTGGTCAACTAACTTGCGGACAAAGAAGGCTCCGTCGCCGACGAGATGGCTGCCAAGAGCGCCGAGCTGACGGAGCTCGTGCAGCAGGGCACGATGGCTCGCAGTGGACTGGACAAGTGATTACTTTCGAATCTTGCAGTCTTTGATCTGACGCTGACTGTTCTCATTTCCTCTGTCCTTCATTCGCTAGGGCCCTCATCAACGCTCGCGAGGCTCTTCAAGCTGAAAAGAACGCCTACAACACGACGCGCATGGCTCTTGAGGCCTCGAACACGGACAAGAGCGTTCTGGTCGTCCAGCTCAAGACCGCTGAGGAGGAGCTCGCCAAGTCGACTGCAGCCCACCAGGCCGACAAGGAGCTGCTCAAGAAGCTCTCCGACGTTCTCGCCGCGCGAACCGCTCAGGACTAGGACCTCCCCAAGGTGGGTACACAGTTTGCTAGTTCACTCAACGCTGGTCGCTGACCATCATTCTTCCATTTTGCAAAAGTTCATAGTCAGCCTGTGCCGCCGGCCCGCCGTAGGAGCCGGCAATATTTTTACTTCCTCTCAACACGTCTCACGTCAATTTTCTGGCTTTGTCAGGATTCAAGTCCAACCTTTTTTTTTCTATCATCTTTGTTTTGGAGTTCAAGATTATAGGGCACCGAAACTGCCCACTCGAGAACGCGGGGGTGTTGTGACTTCTAAATCTCCGAGAGTCGTTGTAAATTTTACAGAATTCCAATGCTGTGAGAGGCTTCAGACCTCATCAGCACAAAACTAGTCGGTATGCGTCCACGTCACCTTTCTCAAGGTAAGTAGAAGCTGCATAACAAAGGAGCCGGTTCTTCTGTGGACTTTTCTCTTTACTGACAGTCTTAGTTCTGACTCAAAGAAGCAGGGCTCGGCGCGACTATGCGACTATGCGACTATTACGGCTATAGTCGCTTGCGACTATGAGCGACTATAGTTATAGTCGAAGATAGTCGTTCTTACGACTATGACTATGACTATGCCCCGGAAAATCAACAACTATAGTCTCGATAGACGCTGCTGTTAGATGTTGGGCCGTTGAGCCGCTATAGCTCGACTATAGTCCTTTTATAGTTGACAAGAATCGCGACTATGGTTTGCAAGATCACCGCAGGAAGTGACTATAGTCGCCAGTGAACGGCTATAGTCATGAAAAGGTACAACTATAGTCAAACTTCAATAGTCTGACTATCGTTGGTGTAGATTTGCGCTGCGACGGTTGCGGACTATGGATTTTTCATTGTCAGACTATAGTCACCATAGCCGCATAAAAAGTCAGAGTACAGCCGAAATAGTCGCACAGCGGAGTCCGCAACGACTATAGTCGACTATGGAACTATAGTCAGACTTACGACTATGACTAAATACTACCATACTATTTGGAAATAGTATATGGTATGGTTTGTTTTGAAGAAAATTTTCAAAAAGGTAATAGTTAATACATACTGTTCAAAAATCCGGGCGCATACAGTCAAATCTTTGTATAAGCAACCCTTTACGGTAGGTCGGTAGGCCCTCAGGCGCTGCTTATACGGATGTGGTGCTTATGGAGAATCGGTGGTTAGATAATTTTCATTTACTATTTTATTCCTTTTTACCAACTGTAAGTGGGGTCCAGCATATTCAATATTTTAGAGGGGTTTGCATATTGCTTGAAATCGTTTTTTTATTTTTTATTTTTTGAACCAACACACAGCACACAACACGTCCACCTCGGCTTGACACTGACGGACCACGGTACACAGATCCACGAGGCACGACGTGAGCCTCGCTCAGACCTCGAGATCCCAATTCACTGACGCAGGTGGTGAGCAACACTCGAAATTTGCCGTTGCCCGTACCTCCATACACTACAACTCTCTGTTCCATACTCCTGCAGTCCTATACCCAGTTACGACTCAGCTGCCGCCCGCCCGCCCGCGACTTTCCACGGTTCCATCTACTTCCGGGATCCTCTTCAAAATCACCTGCCCGCGGAGCTCTCGAACTCCTGCGCATCCAACTTGCCATGGCAGCTCCTCGAGGTTCAGGCTCCAAGGCGGTCAAGCCCAAAGGCAAGCAAACTGCGCGTAAGGCAGGTACAGCTGCTCAGTCGTCAGCTACAACGCGCTCAGCCAATGCAGAAGAAGGAATGGCATCGATCAAGAAGACAGCAACGGCAGGAGCGGTAGCAGAGAAGGGTCAGTTTTGCCCATCGCATTGTATGATGAGAATGCTACAGATATGCTTACTTTGACTCTTTTTTGGTCTCTTGATTATCGATGCATGTTGTATGCACTATGCAGAGACTCAACATCTGCTTGATGAAGAAACGGGTCACTTATCGGATGCTCGGAACGATGGTGAAACGGACAAGGGGGCTGGTGCCGTCTCCTCCGGCTCTCTTAAGCCCGCTACGCTTGCACTCGACATAGTCGTGCATTACACCGTCAGGAAGCAGACAAAGAGCGGCCCAGGAGCTCCAATCAAAAAGTCGAAGGGCACGTGTTTGTCATCGACGTGGACGCCAAGGACTCCTTCTCAATGTTCCAGAAGAACTGCGTGAAGGCGGTGCAAGCTCTTCAGGCGAAATACGACATCGGAAAGATCAAGTACGAGCATCTCGACCTTGAAGTCAGGGTGCCCAAGGGAGATCCGCTGTGGAGAACGCCTATCGCGGTTCACAACGAAGACCGCTTCACAGAGATGAAGGAGAACCTGTTTGGCTCGCCAACGAGATACGCGGAGAGCAAAATCCGCATCAACGAGATCACTCCCGACGAAAGCTCAGAGAGCGAGCCTGGCGACCTGTTTTCCGAAGATGAGGACGACTCTGAAGACTCAAACGCAAACGTGGGCAGCAAGCGAAAAAGATCGCAGCAGGAGAAGAGCTCGACGTCAATCGACAAGCAGAAGAGCATCACTCTCTGCCGCTTGCAATCAACCGCACAGCAAGCTTCTTTATCTCGAGCGGGATTTTCCGATAAGGCATTTTGAGACCCGAGTGACTGGCGCTTCTGGAGGTCTGGGGTGGGTGGATGACAGACGAGGTGGTGAGCGGTGACTGGTGAGCGGTGAGTATCGAGTGGTGGTCACCGCTTTTTCCAGGAAGAGAATAATAATTAATTTCAAGCAATATGCAAAACCCTCTATTCCTTTTTACCAACTGTAAGTGGGATCCAGCATCGGTACCGAAATCGGAAGCAAAGAGTAACGACTGAGGTAGGAGGAGAGCTCAATAGAGATCAGGGTATGAGATCTCAAGAAGAAAGGAGCTGGGAAGAGGGTGGGAACTCAAAGGCGATGAGGCAGGAGAGGAGAGAAGGATGATATGGAAGAGAAAGCTAGACGGAAGAAGAGAGGAAGCCGACATAAGAGAATAAGAGAGAAGGGAGAAAGGCGTACGATGCTCGTACGTGAAAGTCGTACGAGGATGAAAAGTAAGCTGCGGATTTGCCGAGGCAAGGCTTGGCGAGAATGGTGTGATTTTGGCACGGAAGTGTGAAGTTGAGAGTGGAACGAATGTAGAGCTGACCGGAACACGAAACGGAGATAAAGGTACTGGATTGCGTGGAGAGAATGATAAACCTCACACCAAGCCCGCTCATTCAGATCTACACAGAGTACCTGCCATGACCCTGGTCTCTGTCTGTTATCAGTAATGACTGTCATGATCCTGATTCCTGTCCAAGCCGCCAAGACCACTACCTCTCAGGCTCATCACTCATGTATTCTCTAGCTCTGCTTTCGGCTCCGACCTCGGGACTACGTCTCAGTACCCACTCTCAAGTCCAACGCTCCACATCATCATTTCCCACACCATGCCATTCCTCGGCCCAGGGCCCTCTTCGTCGCAGCCCCGTTCACTGCTGTCTGCTGGCTTGCTTCGTTCTTGCTCGGCTGAGCTGATATTTCTGAATCCTTCTTCTCCAGCAGCAGCGCCTCCCACACTTCGCCATTGCTTCCCACACGCACGTTGATGAGCGACATGGGTTGAAGGGCGAGGCATTGTTCTCGCAGCGCCAAAGCCCGGCGGATCGCCTCAGCCGTCTTGACCTCGGGACTTGAGGGAGGCAGGTCTACGGCCATGGCATCGTCCGCATCCGAGGCCTCGATACGGAGATGACGGAACGCAGTCGTCAGAGCGGCTACGTCCGAGTCGTCTTCTTCCGTTAGATTTGTAGCACTTGAAGACCCACCTCGCACAGGAGCAGTGGTAGCTTCTGCTGCTGTGGAGGTAGCTGTTAAAGTAGATGGAGCAGAGAACATTAGCTCATCCAGACATTCTGTATAAGCTGAATGATCAGTAAGAGAAACTCACTCGGGACCGCAGGCGTGGTGGAAGGAGCTGAAGCCTCCGTCCCGATGACTTCGGCCGGGAGCCCAATTCGCATGGGAGTAGTGCTATCTTCTATCAGACCCTTGGTTCTCCAGTGTCTTTTTCAGCCGCTTTTGAAATTCTTAGCCAGATAGCGCCGTGAATTTTGTGCGGCGTAGGTGATTATCACCGGCAGAATGGAGTGCGTCTTGACGGCAATGAAGGCGAGGATTGAGGAACATAGAGTAGATATAATTTACAGAGCTTAGGCATAGACCTTAGGAGATACGCACGAGAATTAAGCCATATCGAAAGTCAGAGGGAATTTGTGAGCAGATCCACAGGCCAAGACCGACGACGTGCGAGTAGCAACTCGGCACACGTGTGACGTGGAGTGTTAAGGTTGAGCACGGAGCGCCTCGGAGTGCTCCGTACTCCAGGATCCCTACTCCGGCGCGCTCCGCTGTAAATTTATCGGTAGAATTCCTACTCCGCACTCCGAGCCACTTTTACCGCTTTTGAAAATCTCCCTCCGTGCTCCGGAAACATCTCAGGGATTCTGAAATCGTACTGCGTACTCCGGCAAAGTTTCTCGAGTGCCAAAGATCTGGCTCCGTGCTCCGCACCAGCGGAGTACGGAGTTTCGGGGGAGCTCCGCATAGCTCCGGCTGGGTCAGGATGGTCATCACATGTGAAGTTTGAGTCATCCATGGAGGTAGTAGTGGTGCGTATTCTCTACTATGTAGAGGTGTTGAGCATGCATGGGCCACTTCACCTTTGAAAAACACGGGAAAAACTGACGAATCACAGGAAAAATTTCTGCAAATGAGGAGAAATTAGCCGGAGCGCTTCGGAGCTCCGGCGGAGTATCCGGAAAAATAAACTTTGAAATGAGGTTTTCGAGCTCCGTACTCCGCTCAAGTAGAAGCTGGTTTCAAAATCTTACTCAGCACTCCGTCCGAAAATCAACGGAGGGAATAACTTGGCTCCGTACTCCGCACACCATTTACAGGATGACTCCGTACTCCGGCTGTTCTGCATTCCCCGGAGTAAATTCTCAAAAAAGCACTCCACCTTCCGGGCTCCGCCGGAGTGCGTTCCCGGATAATCACGAAGCTCCGGGAATATGGAGTGTCGAGAACCTACGGACTTACTGATGACTGAAACCGTTGGATATCTCCGCTGAACGGGACAGAAGGTCAGACAACCAGACTGTATACAGAAGTGAGGAGAGCTCCGACGCCAGACAATAGTGTAGATTTCACTTAGAGAGGCTGATTGACTGACTCATTGAAGTACAGCGGAATGCGATGTAGTCGCACAGAGGAGATTGAAGCTGGAGAAGACAAGCTGGAGAAGACAGAAGAGGTATACGTACTACGTAGACCATGAGATCACGGAAAAAGACTGCTCTGTAGTGAGAAGACTCTTAACCGAAGCTTGCGCTGTGTGCGGCCCGAAATCCGAATGTATGATACACACAGCACGGCACTACGATAGCACGTGCCATGATCGCATGATCACCGAACATCACGTGCAGGTGGAGAGGAGCGGACACGTGGAACCTTCCGGGCGTCCGGGCTCCTGTGCTCCTGTGCTCCTGTGCCGAGTTCTCGTGCGATAGACACTTGACAGCCATCAGAGCGGAATTTGAATTCTGGTCCCACGCTTGAAGATGGAATCATCAAAGATGGCAGAGGGAGCTGAGGCTTGCCGTCTGAGCAGAGGCCATAGACGTTGCCGCAAGAGGAAGATCAAGACAGAAACATTGAAGAAACCAACAACCCACGTCAAGCATACAGCAGTACAGCTCGCTACGAATTTCTGCTCGCAAGGATGTCCTGTGCTGGTAGCACCACATGGAGCAACCACGTGGCTTCACTATTTTATCTCTTCTCTTTATCTCTCGCTTCCCTTTTCTCACCTCTTTCACTGTTCC
Organism: Tilletia walkeri; assembly: GCA_009428295.1. Classification (NCBI taxonomy): domain Eukaryota; kingdom Fungi; phylum Basidiomycota; class Exobasidiomycetes; order Tilletiales; family Tilletiaceae; genus Tilletia; species Tilletia walkeri. Next base: position 71,394 of record RDSH01000107.1, read on the forward strand.
TCTGCATAGCAACCCCGTCACCTCCACATTTCCCACGCACAGCTCTCCCTCTTCGTGTACTCCTCACCTGTAGCTATTTCTTCCTCTCTCTTTCCTCATTATTCCATACTCTTTCACCTCAGCTTACTAGCTTGTAGTACTTACAATACTCTTGTTTAGTACAGTCCAGCTCGGGTACGGACGAGACCCTCACCTCGTCGTCTTCTGCGGCAAAAACCTCAGATTGATCGGAGACAGAAGCCATGCACAAGCACAATAAAACAATTCTCCTAGCCATTATGCAGTCCGCACTTAGCGCCGAAGCTAATATACAGGCGGACAGAAACTCAGAAAGGATCGTCGGGGTCTTTCGTCGTTTCGGATAAGCAAAAACAAAGAGAAATGGAAACTTCTGAGCAAAGTTCAGACTCAGCACGTATACCAGTGGTTCGAATATCAGGAGAGCCGTTCCTGTCACTATGTACATACCACTGCTAGGAGTTAGGGCCGGATGATTGTCGCTGAAAAACAAAAGCTTCTTCCCTTTGTTGTCCCGGGCACAGACAAACGACTCCTCGTCTCACGATATGAATGTAGCCGACTGTGTCAACATTGCCTGGGTTGGCCACCCTTGTGACAGCCCGAAAGACATATCCGCTCGGTCGTGGTTCGTTCAGTTCGACTCTTCGCTCAAGAACAAAGAGATTCACAGACTCGGCAAGAAAGGAAACAGCATAATTATGCTGAGAGCCCATTTTCGTTGTCTCGGTCGATGCGCGGTAGAGGGCTCAGACAGTTCGAGCAAGGACGAAGACAGTACCGATGGGGGGGGGGGGGGGGGCGAACCAGGAGTAGGGGTATTCAGTTCAATCCTGGACGTCCAGAACGGCGTTTGCAGAAAAGCTCATCTGCGCCTTTGAGGTGAATACCGGTGAGAAGTGGAGAAAGGGGGAGAAGCTGGAGCAAAAGCGATGAGGAGTCTCATTGAGTTCGAACGAGAAGCTCGGAGGTTGAATTCCACATCGAAGGTTCAGGCTAAGCTCACTGCCTTTGGCTTCAAACCAAAGGCGGCTGATGAGGGCTTAGGATCATCCTCAACTCAGCGTAACGCTGAGCCTGCAAGCCCGATTTCTGTCGCAGAGAGTTCTACTACTCCCTCATCGTATCCACTCCAACACATGCCCGAGTCCCCCCCCCCC
>RDSH01000108.1:0-72335 GCA_009428295.1 Tilletia walkeri
GCCCCAGCAGCCCCACCCCTTACCCAGCAGCCCCAGCAGCCCATAGCCCCAGCAGCCCCAGCCCCAGCAGCCCCAGCCCCAGCCCCAGCCCCAGCACCCAGCACCCAGGACCCCTTCCCACAAGCCTTGAGCCTTGATGTCTACTGTTGAGGAGGAGGTTGAGAACGAGGGGAAAGAAGAAGAAAGTGAAGTCAGAGAGAGGGATGAGAGAGAGAGAAAAAAGTGTGTGTGAGAAGAGAGAGGGAAGGGGGGGGGGGAAATCTGGGTGAAGGAAAACGGGCTGCTCTTATGACTTCGTTTCTCCAAGAAACTCTAAGGACGAACACGTCAGCCTTCCTATGAAGCAGAACATAGAGATTAGCTGGCAACTAGGGAGATACAGCAGGCCGATCGAGCGGTACGAAATGGCTGTCGATCTGCTGTCCTGCAGTAGAGAGAAGGACAAAGCGGACGGTCAGGAACGACCAAGTCTTTTCGCCACCGGTTGTCTTTGACAGAGAGAGACTCACATTGTGCTGCTGCGCTGTCCATCAAATTCTTGGCCGTTCGCCGTTCGAGAGAGTTGCCCAGCTACATCTATCGCGCCTCGAGGCATTCCGGAAAGCAAAGTGCCTCGGTGCTGGTGTGCAACCGTCTGCGGGCGTCATGAGGATCGAGATGCCGAATTCCTCCTCGCTTCCTCTTGGGTTTGTTTGTTGTTGCTCTGCACTCGACGGACTGGCGTCCTCTGAGAGTTGGTTGGGGTTGTGTTGAAAATCGTGTTGCCATGGCCGATTCGAGCGCACCCTCTTGTTGCTCTCGCGCCTCGAGGTTACCGCGACAGGCCAGGCCCACGCTTGTACCAGGAGATCGAAAGGCAGCAGAGCAGAGCAGATAGGAGACATCACGGGAAATAAGTCAGGAGGTCAGATTGAGACGCGCAGCACAGCATTTTCGCCTGTTAACATGTATGCATAACCCGCCACCCTGGTCTTGTTCACCCTATCGCATGTTGAAGTACCGGGAGACGACGGCCTTGGGAATTCCAGATCCCGGAAAAGCAAGTACCTGATGCATTTAGAGCACTGATCCATGCCTGAAATGAATGGATGCCTGAATGGACGTGACGGTGGTGGTGAGGTAGAGGGAAGGACGGTCTTTCGACCTTTACGCCGCTTGAGACTGTTTCCCCCCGGTGTCTGTTGATTGGAGAGCGTCGGGCGGGGAGAGCCATCAGCTGGTAGAGGCGAAGGAAGAGAGGACAGGTGGGGAATGAATGCGTTTCTGAGGGGAGGTTGGCTTATCATACGACGAGGGAAGACAGAGTAGTGAGCTTTGGAGGAGGGGATCAGCAATGAAGCTCAGCACGGACGAAAGGATGCATTTGGGGAAAGAAGTGAAAATGTCAGCATTCTATTCCATGGAAGAAGGACTTGGCTTTCGTTTTGAGGCAGATACTATTTGCATGATGAGGAGAGGGGAGAGGATGAGAGAGGTGATGATGAATGCGTGCAAGGACCCTCCCTCCCTCCTCATCTTGATAGCGAACCACGACCATCTCTCTCACTCTCTCTCTAGACACACACACACACACACATACATAGAACGATGCGCATTCGACCGCGCTGCGCAACAGCATCCTTCGTGCGCGTCGCCAATGCCAGCTCCAGCAGCAGCTCTGGCTCTGCCTCAAGTAACAACAGCAAGACCACCACTCGCTCAGCTCGACCATCAAGCAACATCCCACTCGTCAGACCACCAGACGTATCCCAGCCAGACCTCGCCCTCAGCCGCTTCTTCGCAGCTCACAGACCACTCCTCGACATCGAACTCCTCGCAAGCTCCAATCCTGCTTCGTCTTCATCCTCTTCGGCATTCACCAACTTCTCACCACCTACCGCGGTCCCTGCTGCGTCGGCGTCTATTGCGGACGGCCCACAACAGTCATCAGATGCGCAGCAGCAGTCGATATCTTCTTCTCCTGCGGCGGCGGCGGCGGATCAGGGACAAGAGACCATGCCTCTCACCTCAACCGACTCAGCACGCGAGCTTCTAGGAGCACTCACTTCATCCTCCCATCCAGGCGTCCACCGCACATCGACAATCGTCATCCAAGTCGGACCATCAGCACAAGCGACAGGAGAAGAAGAGTCTGGATCCTCCGTCTTCCCTTCTACAAGAATATGGGACTCCCTCCTTCAGAACCAGGACGCCGAACAGCGCGCGGGAGGAACAGGGACGGGACATGTCACGGCTCATCTGCGGAATGAGACTTCCACTCGGTCCCTGGTCATCCCTAGTACAGTCTGGAGACGCAAACCAAAGCGGATGATCTCGGCTGATGACTTTTCGAGACTTATGGATGAGCTCAGTAGTAGTGCGGGCCAGGACGAAGGGGATTCGCAGCAGGTTCAGGGAGGCGAGCATGGTCAATCTTCGACTTCACGTCCCTCCAAGAATGTTCGGACAACAGCGGCGACTTCTTCTTCTTCTTCAATCAGTGTACCAACAACCCTTATCACCCGCTCGCGCTCATCCCCAACCGAAGAGCCAGTCTCGACCTCCACACACGCGCGCCGCGGACCCTCCCACAAAGTCCTCGCAGCAGCCATCAACCTCCTCGCACGAGATACCTACCTAACCTCCCGCGAAGCCTGCATAACCCGCGCCCTCGACCGAGGCGAGAACCCTTCCCTGTCTTCCAAGTTGGGTGTCGAGAGTGAGTTGGTCGTGCTTGGTGAACAGGGTGGGCCTAGGTTGGAGTGGGCGAGGGGGGTGGCGCTTTGGTTGGCGGAGAATGGAAGGGCGTACGTCCCTCCTCCTCTTCCTCCTGTGCCATCTTCTTCGGTTCGTAAAGGGGGGAGGAGGAAGAGGAGGGAGGAAGGGATGATGCTTGCTAGGCGGATTGCAGAGGAGGAGCAGGAGCAGGATGAGGAGGACAGCGTGGATATCGTCATCTCGGACCCGGAGACATTTGTCAATGTCTCGCTGATGGACGCCGAGAATGCACTAGGTGGACACCACCACGCCGTCTCCACTCATCCGTACGTCATCTCCAACCCGACAACTTCATCTCGGGAAGACGGGGAAGAGATCACGCTCGAATTTGTGGAACAGGGGGGCGAAGAGGAGGGGTCGGGACTCGGAGTAGAGGAAGGGGAAACGGAAGATTTGGTACCCGCCGACCCGACCCTCCTCCTCTCGCACGCCCTCGTCCAAGCTAGACTGTCCGAATCGCTCGAATCAGCCAACGCGTTGATCCTCCTCAACGACGCCATGCGGTCCTTGGAGCTCGAAGAAGTCCCGCAGAAGGTGCAGGGAGGAGGAGCAGGTTCGTTGAGGTTGCTTGATCTGGGCAGTCTGAATGCGGATCTGATGGATATACGGTCTCCTGCTTTGGACTTGGGAGCTCGGGCACGGCGTGCGATGGTGGTGCGGACGGGGGTCGTAGCACAACAATCATCGAACTTGGGCCCTACTACGTCCTCCTCGTTCCGGAGGAGCACTGCGTCGACATCGTCTTCATCTCTGCATCAATTCTCAGTCTCCCTCCCGCATCGAAGAGGTCGGTCCTTACGCCGGCGGCGGGGTAGTGTGGCTGTTGCTGTACTCAGGGTGGGCATGATTGGAGTTGATGGCGGCGTGGAGAAGCCTGGTCGGTTGATCTCTCCTTCGAAGCGGAAGGCTGTTTTGAAGGCTGATGAGTCGGAAGGGACTCTCGGCGGCGACGCTGTTGAAGAACGGAGCAAGGCGGCAGGTACCGGCACCGTCCAAGAGCGATCGAAACGGGCACGAAGGGCGGCGGCTACGGGTGTGGCTCGTGGGTCGAAGGTGCGGAGCTCATGAACGATGAACAAATAGAGATGGTTGCAAATGTGTACGAATTTCCCCCTCCCCCCTCCACTTATATCGAAACGACCTGGAAATGCCCTGCCCTTCGTCAAATACATACACGCATCCTCTCCACTCATGTCCATCTCCGAGACGCTATGCAGGAAAGCGTGAATGTCGGGAAGAAGGAAGATGGACGTGCTGTGAGCTCAGACAAGGCAGGTTCGAAAACGTCGAGGTTTGTTGCATATGATGCGATGTGCATGGGGGTTTGTGCGATATTTCCTGTCAACATGTGTAAGCTGAACATCCTAAAGATACAAAATAATGTGGTGCGTAAAACGAAGAAGACCCTGGCGAGGAAGAAGAACGAGGACGAGGACGAGGAAAAACAAGGTCGGTCGGGAGGAAGGGAATTACGAGGTTGAGAGTCAATCGAAGGCAGGCGAGGGCTGGGGCTGGGGGTATCCGTGTATAGTAAATGCTTTGATGCGCGGCCGTGTCGTAGTCGTGTATAACGTAGCGGGTGGGGGGCGGGAAGAGAGGGGAGAGAGACGTGTATGGCGTTTTCGTTTTCGTCGTGGTGAATCGTTGTTGGAAGAAGGAAGGGCATTCTGTGCGCTGTGCGCCTCCGCAGAAAAGGTCGGGAACGTGCATACATATATAAGTTGTGTTCCCAGGACCTTGGCGGGGAAGGCAGAGGCGAAGGCCAGGGAGCTCAGTGTAGCGTATCGTGGGTCGTGTTTGTCGGTGCGCTGAGCTCGAGACCGGGAGCATTAACGTTATCGAGCGGGTTCCGGCTGAAGTACGGCTTGTTGTATGTACCCTGTTGTGGATCCCGATCGTCCACCGCAGACCCATTCCGACGGGACGAGTTCGCTCGGGAGTGCTCATGCGAGTAATTCCCTGTACGATCCATCTTCATCGAGTCGACACGATCACCATTGGCACCACCCACAGGCGCGGCACCCTTCTCGAGATCCTCCTCCGTGTTGAAAGATGGGATCTCAGCGTTTGGATCTTGACGGATGAACCGGTAGACACGGACATGGACGGGTCGAAGACCTGTGATTTCTTTGTCTGAATCTTGGTCGAGGACGACGGAGTTGTACTTGAGTGTTTTGAGGACTTCGAAGTAGATGACGGCGAAGATTCCGCCGCAGAAGGGGGCGATCCAGTAGAGCCAGTGTTCTTTGGGGAAGACTCCGCTGACACTGTGTGTGTTTTGTTTTCGGATTGGATAGTTCAGTAAATGCGGGTATGGAGCAGATCGTCGGAATGCAGCAGTGGGCATAAATGGACAAACTCACACTGCAGGGCCGAAAGAACGGGCGGGGTTCAAGCCTGATCCAGTCCACACGACAGCGAACAGATGGCATGTGAAGAGAGTGAGTCCGATACCGATGGGAGCGAGATAGGTTGCTCGGTGCTTCTCAACGGCTGGTGGATGGAAGTAAGGGGGTGAGGATGAGGATGAAGGGTGCATAGCTTGATTGATTGATAAAGGGACTCACCAAGCATGAAGACACTGAAGACGAGGGCGGATGTGCAGAGCATCTCGATGAAGAAGCCTTGAGCTATGCTGACACCGGCCGAGAGTTGTGTGTTGACACTAGAGACATTGGTCGATGGTAGGAGGGCAAGAACGAGAGCGGCCGCGAGAATCCCACCAAGAAGTTGAGAGACACCAAGAACGAGAGCACGTCGGGAAGTAAGCACACCCGCGAGCCAGAGAGCGAGCGTGATAGCCGGGTTGAAGAGACCACCCGTGATTCGATAGAAGAGCCACGCCGAGACGAGGAGGGAAAGACCGAAGGAAGTGGCGATGAAGAGGATGGATTCGTTACTGAGCACGGTTGCGACCTCGGTTTGGGATGCTGCTCTTGAGAGTTGGGCAGTCTTGGCCCCGCCTTCGCCGAGGAAGAGGAACATGGTTGTCCCGATGAACTCGCCGGCTGCGGCCATCATATGGTCTCGGAGAGGCATGATTGCGTTTGTTGATGGAACTTGCGGGAGACGGGAGGAAAGAGGAGGAGCTCGGATTTTGGATGAAGAAGGGAGTTCGTCTGTGGGGGGGAAATGGAAAAGAGAGAGAAGAGATTTTAGCTGGAAGAAGGAGCAGTCAGCGTCTGTTTATAACTCGGAGAAGGACCATCAGGAAAAGGTCAGAGGGAGCACCACAGCAGGGCAACGATGACGATATCAGTATAGCGGAGTGGAGTGGTGGGGAGGCTGGGAGGCAGAGAGGACAAAAGATGGAGGACAAGAGAAGGCGGTTCCGACTGCGAGTAGTGTGAGCAAAAAGAACAATCTGTGGTGAGTTAGGCTGTAGAAGGGAGACGACGGTGATTCAGCTGGGACCCTTCCTCGAGGGCACTTTGTCGCATCCAGCATGAGCCAGCAGAGAAGCAAAGGCGGGAGGCCGCAACAAGGCAAAAAGGTCAGTCGGATGACGCGCGTGGGAAGACGGGGAGGCAGTGTCTCTCTCCATAATCTTGCCAAGGTGAACTTCGAATGCATCGCGCGTGGGCCTTCTTCTTTTAAAAAATCTGCTTCCTTCTCCATCGCCGTCTCGTTCACTCACACACTCTCTAATCTTAGGCTCGTTCGCCGTGTACGCCTTGACCGCAGCAGCAGCGAATGTCGAGGTGAGTCCGCCCACGTCATGAGCTGCCTGTGGAGTGTGGGACAATGGAAAAGCGTTCTCTAAAATCAGAGTGTGGAAGGACTTGCCTCAGGGTTCGGTTATCTTGCCTACTCGTCACCGGGACTTCAAACGCCGGAAACACCGGAAGAAGAGGTGCTGAAGTCCCGGATTCCACTTACGCGAGGTGGAGAGGGAACGGGCGCAACAGAAGCATCACCACCACCACCTTCTCCAACACACACACATAGCAAAGCAAAAGATGAGCAGCGCAGCAGTCACCGGTGCCATCGTCGCCCCGCGCACCGTCGCAGCCGTCATCCCCGCACCCGCCGGCTCCAGCTCAACCAGTGCAAAGTACCGCGGCGCAGTAGTCGAGGACATGCAACTACCACCCGCCGTCGCCGTACCCCGGAACGCAAGCGTCTCAGCAGCCCTCAGTGTCGCTCACGATCATGACTACTCCCAACTTCCCCTGGTCTCTACTACGGATCGGAAATTGCTGGGTTATGTCGACGTGGCCGTGCTCAGTAAGCGGTTGGCTGAGGGTAGTCTCATTGGATCCGACCCGGTCGATAGCGCCATGAACCGGTTCGCCAATGCCACCTCATCTTCTGCTGCTGGAGCTGGCGCAAGCTCAAACGCAGGAAATCGGACGAGAAGTACCTTCACCGTCATCGATCCCAACACAGGTCTCGGCGAGCTCGAGACCTTCTTGCAGAATCATCCTTTCGCACTCGTCACCGACCCATCGCGCTCCTTCGTCCTGGCCGTCGCTACCAGGGAGGACCTCAACAAGTTTGTGGCCAGGCGCGGACTCGGGGGAGGTAGTGGGGCCGGTGCGATGGAGACAACTTCGGCTCCTATGACTAGACGAGAGGAGGAGGAGGCACGCAAAGATCGCACCCTTGCCCAGTTCATGCTCATGCTCGACGACTACAAGCCACTGGTGAGTTCGTTTCCCTCATTCCAGAAACAAGTGCGCGAGCGAGGAAGCACGTATACTGAAATCAGTTCTCGATCACTTACCTCCGCGCAGATCCCAGACGAGGTCACGGACTACTACCTCGAGAAGGTCGGCTTCGAATGCGACGATGTCCGTCTGTGCGTATATCACAAACCGAGGCCTTCCCCCCCCCCCCCCCCCCCCCCCCCCCCCCCACCCCCCCCCCCCCCCCATTCTACTCCTTGCAAACAGAAAGCGCTTCCTCTCCCTCGCAGCCGAGAAGTTCGTCTCCGACATCGCAGCAGACGCCTTCCAGTACGCCCGCATCCGCACAAACGCAGGTCCAGCAGGAAAACCAAAGGGTGGAGCTGTACCTGCAGCAGGAGGTGCCGCTGGTGGTGTAGGAGGAGGCGCGGGCGCTGGAAGCTCGGCTGCTGCGGGGCAAAAGGTTGGTTTTCTGGTTTTCTCTTCGTCGATGGGGGGAACCACTCAGCTGACTTTATTTATCTCATTTCCCCATTCGCGCAGGATCGGTCGAGAACCGTGCTTACCATGGACGACCTCAGCGCCGCGCTCGGAGAATACGGCATCAATGCCAGACGCGCCGAATGGTACCGCTGAAGACCGTCTTTGAGCACGTCGCAACCCCTTTTCTTCCCTAATAATGACTCTCCATGTCACACTTTGCGAAATGATACAGCTTTCGACTTTCATGATCTGCGCGCGGCATTTGAGCATTGACACGCTCTGGCGAGAGCACTTCTCAAACGGCGAACAGTTGAGAGTCGAGACAAAGCTCTAAGATGGTATTATGCAGATGCTTCTCTGTTCTTTTTTGAGGTTGAGAAAACACGACACAGAGCGTCCTTTGGAAGCTAGGAATCTGGGGTCACTACAAATTCGACCGTTCCGCCGAAACAAGTCATGACCGGGCAGACAGAGCAGCGACACCAGGCAAGTCGCGGCCCTCAAGGAGCTCGAGCGAAGCACCTCCACCAGTAGACACGTGGCTGATCTTGTCCTCAGCCTCATACTTGGCGCACACCGTAGCCGTGTCACCCCCACCGACAATGACAGTCGATCCCTTCTGCTCAGCCTCAACACAGGCATCAAGCATACTCTTCGAGCCCGCGGCAAAGTTGTCAAACTCGAACACACCCGCGGGTCCATTCCAGAGGATCGTCTTCGCTTTCACGATGGCGTCGTGGAAGAGTTGACGAGACTTGGGTCCGACGTCGAGTCCGAGCCAGCCGTCGGGGATACCCTCGGCGTCGGTTGCTGAGCCGACTTCGGCGTCCTTGGAGAACTTGGAGGCGGTGACGTAGTCGACGGGGAGGACGACCTCGACGTTGTTCTTCTTGGCTTTGGCCATCAGGGATTCGACTTGCTTGGCACCTTCCTCGTCGAAGAGCGAGCCGCCGATCTGTGTAAGTCGAGAGCGTCGTCAGCTTTTTCAAGAAGTGGGATATATGCTGCCGTCCCGGAGCGGAAGGTGCAGCATATACGCATGGAAGAGGGGCAGCAATTCTCACCTTAACACCCTCGAGCGTCTTCTTGAAGGTGAAGGCCATACCACCGCCGATGACGATGGAGTCGACCTAAGAGATCGATTTGAAGAAAGTGTCAATCATTCGAACCTCGACACAAGAACACGAAGAGGAATGGTACTCACCTTGTCGAGCATGTTCTCAATGAGCTGAATCTTGTCGCTGATCTTGGCACCGCCGAGAATAGCAAGGAAAGGTCGTTCAGGGGACTCCAACACCTTGGCAAAGAAGTCGAGCTCCTTCTTCATGAGGAAACCCGCTGCGCGCTGGTCGAGCTTGACGCCGACCATGGACGAGTGAGCACGGTGGGCAGTCCCGAAGGCGTCGTTCACATACACATCACCGAGCTTGGTCAAGCCAGCGCGGAAGGACTCGACGTCCTTAGTCTCCGCCTTGACCTTCTCACCCTCGGCGTTCTTACCCTTACCCTCTTCCTCAACGTGGAAACGGAGGTTCTCGAGTAGGATGATCTGGCCGTTCGAAGCGGACGCGACGGCGCTCTCGACCTCATCCCCGACACAGTCATCGAGGAACTTGACGTCCTTGCCACCGAGGAGTTCAGAGAGTTTGGACGCGACGGGCTTGAGGGAGTACTTCTCGACCTTCTGACCATCGGGCCTACCGAGGTGGGACATGAGGATGACTGCTTTTGCCCCGGCATCGACGGCGTGCTTGATGGTGGGCAAGGCAGCGACGATGCGTTGGGGGTTGGTGATGGTGGTGCCATCCATGGGGACGTTGAAGTCGACTCGGATGAGGACCTTCTTGTCCTTGAGGTCGAGGTCCTTGATGCTGAGCTGTGGAGAGAGAACAACACTTGGATCAACAAACTCTTTCACTGCGCTGTGACTTTCTGGGCTTTCTTTCCTTACCTTGCTAGAGAGAGACATGTTTGTAGACTGAGTATGAGTATGTAGTGATGGGGTTGATGGGGATGATGGTGATGGTAGGTGCGAAGGTGTCTGGATGAGGCGGGTGCGTTCGGGCCAGGCCAGGAAGAAATGAAGCTGATGAGGAGGAGGATGAGCTTCTCGACACGCACGACCTCCATCTCAACACACTCAGTTCCCATACTCACACCCACCCCAAAGACATCTCGCCCAGCATGAACATGGACACCATCGCCACCGAGGTCAGTCTTCTTCCTCCAGTCGCAGCATTCATCTAGTACCGCTCTCTAACTCTGACATTCCTTCTCCACCGCAGTTCACCAACTTCTACTACCAGACATTCGACAGCAACCGCGCTCAGCTTGCGTCCCTCTACGTGCGTTTCTCCTTTAGTCCTCCTGCTGATTCCTTGCTCCCAAGTTGTGAGGCTGACACTTCTTCTCCCTATCTGTATGCGCATACATTCCACCCACGGACGGCCCCGCAGCGACCAAACTCGATGCTCACCTTCGAGGGCCAGCCTTTCCAAGGAACCGAGTCCATCGTCGAGAAGCTCGTGGTATGTTCTCAAAGCGCTCCCTACTCTTCCCGCATTAGCCAATCTCCAGCCGATCTGATTGATATTTTTGTGTGTTTGTCCAACACCCCCAGTCCCTACCCTTCCAAAAGGTCGCACACCAGGTCGCAACTCGTGACGTCCAACCCACCGGTTCAGACCAGAGCTCCCTCTTCGTCCTCGTCACCGGCCACCTCGTCGTCGATGATGGCGAGCACCCCATGAGCTACACCCAGGTCAGTTTTTGATTCCCCCCCCCGCGCACGTGTGTGCCCATCATCCCTACTCAAAACATTTATCTCCCTTCTTGCTTCTCGTCGCCAAAAAATACAGGCTTTCACCCTCGCCCCCGACGGAGCTGGATCTTTCTACGTATACAACGACTGCTTCCGCCTCAACCTCGGCTGAAGTGGGGCCGGCCCTGATGTCACATGTCCCCCCCCCCCTTCAATGCAATCGTCCTCTATTCAGCTTCTCCGCCTCCATTCTAATCGATACATACCCCACCCACCCTCCGGTCCTCCAGCTGAAAATAGGCGAAGATCGAGAAGCTCGTGGCGACGGCTGTGAAGGGCATGGCTTCCTTTCTTTCGGCCTCTTTCTCTTTACATGTCCAGCTGCCAAGCGACAGTTGCTCATTCCATTCATCAACGGCCTTCAAGAATGAAAGCATATAAGATTCATTTCGCCCCGAGAGCCAGGAAGGGATAAGAGGAAAAGACCCAGGCCCGGCCTCCAGGAAGGGGAGAAAACATGGAGAGAGAGAGACGGTTTGATCACAGCGAAAAGGTAAACGTAGGCAACTGCGCCTGATCCACCCGCAACGCACTCGCCCGCGCCGCCGCCTCACTCCCCTCCGCAGTAGATTTGAGGAGTATCGATTGGACGACCGCATCCAGTTTGAAGTCAAACGTGGGAACAGATGGTGGTGGTGTCACGCTTGGCTGGGAGGACTTCGGTGGAAGGATCGAAACCGGTTGTACTTGTGGCTGTGGTTGTAGTTGTGATTGTGATTGTGGTTGTGGCTTTGGCTGTGGTTGTGGTTGTGGCTGCTTCGGAGGGGCTTGTTGTTGGACAGCAGGAGCCTTCGGTACATTCGCAGGGACGGCGGCCGAGTTCTTGGTGAAGATGGATGGAGCTGGAGTGAAGATTGATGGAGCTGGAATGCTTGCTGTGCTCGGTGGAGGCAGGATTGCTTTTGGTGTGACAATCGAGGTCGCGTTTGTAGTGGGCGTCGCAGCTTTGGGGCCAGCGGGAGCAGGGGCAGATGCAGGTGCACTTGATGGAGTCTTCGAAATAGCACTGGAGCTCCGATTTGGTCTCGCTGGTAACCCTCCTCCCGATCCAGCAGTACGCTCGATAATGTCCAGAACCGTAAGTCGCTTCTTGGTAGGCGGTTGAGTCCCTGTCCCCGACTCCGTCGCGGTCCTTGACACAGCACTCGCGTCTCCACCTCTCCCCTCCTCCTCATCCAAATCCTTCCTCTTCAACCCCTTCTTCACCTTCTCCCGCTCCTCCAACTCCTTCCGAAGCGCAGCCCGTCTCGCACTCTGCGCAGGAGATGAAACTGCCCCTTGCGCCGTAGTCGACGACCGGCCGGACCGTGCCGACTCTTTGCCGAGCTCGGCCAGTCGGAAAAGGGATGACTGTCGCGGTAGGACTGGAGGAGGTAATTGGGGCCCTTCTTTTAAGATGTCGAGCATCATGGATGCTGTGCGGGTCGGTGTCGATGCTGCTGGCGCTGGCGCAGGGGCTGGGGCGGCGATGGCGACGGCTGGCCGGGATGGTGTCTTGACGAGCGCTGAGCTTGATGCTGGCAGAACAGCGGGCACCGGTACGAGGGCTACTGTTCTTGAAGATGATCCAGAGCCATCAAAAGCAGGATTAGGAACGATGGCATTGTTGGCAGCTGCGCGTCGCTGTCTCTTCTGATGAGGTTTGAGCAGACTCGAGCTGATGCCGGGACCGAAGTAGAGCAGAGAGGACGCTGATCCTGACGGCCGAATGCGGTGAGCATCGCGTGAGGTGCGGTTCGAGATCGGACTGTTGTAGTTGCTGCTCATCTTCTGTGCTGTGATGCTCATCGTCGTCTTCCTCACGCGAACCCCGTCAGTGCGATGATGAGGGTGGGAAGCGTTACCCCCGTTCTACGGCTGTTCCAGAATCATGACCACTCGAAACGGCTTCAAAACGGATCTCTACCTTGCGCGAAACGATGCTACTTCTGCAGAGACAATTGGTAGATAGCAGCAGCAGGTATGTGAGTGGAAGATGATGCGATGATGGGTTTCGATGAGACCGAGCAGCAAGATGGCGAGGACGACGCAGGGCAGAGGATGCAAGGGGTGGAGGATTTTGTAAAGTAAGGCTGGCAGAACAAAGGGTTCAGATTTAAAATGGGCTCAAAGCCAGCTATTAATGTTTCGGTGCTTTGCTTCGGTATCTGACGAGAAAGGGGTCGAAGTCGAATTGCTCGAGTAAGAGCTTGGATCTTGCGCAGACTGGCAACGTCGATTCTGGAGTCATGTTGGTTGATGTGGGGCACAATGGCCTGTGATCGCTCTGGTCTTGGGATCTTGGATCTTCCTGTGCCAGTGGTGACTTGGTGACAGTGGGAGGTTTGTTTGTGGATGGGGCTGGCTCTTCCTCTTCGAATGGTCATAATGGGCCGAGGTTGGCACATTTGTGAGATTTGGATTAAAAACGGCTCATCGCAGCGTAATTAAAGGTGCTTTGCCCGAGCGGTCGAAGGGGTTAGATTCAAGTTGTTCTTGCGCGTCAATGCGTTACATGAACCCTAATATTTCACGCGTGGGTTCGAATCCCACAGGCACCAAAGTTTTTGACCTTTTTCTTTTTTTTTGTTGGTTCGTGAACGTGAGCGATGAGCTTGTGTTCGAGTCGGACCGTGTCTTGTGTGTGACGCACTCGCTATGTAATCGTTCCTGCAGCTGTGCTCGCGCTCAGACGTGAATTGCGTCCATCACTTCACCGCCTGTGATGACAGCCAGTCGAACGCGCATCACAGCGATGTTGTTCTCGGTCGCGCTCCTTGTTGGCTTCGCTGCACCAGCAGCTGCTGCGGTGGTCGGGGTTGATTCCCACAACACTTCGCTCGTTTGGCAGTCGAGTCTCGCTCAGGCTGCCATCTCCTCAGCATCACACTCGAGCGCTCAATCGCCCAATCTGCCCGGGAGCACACTCCTCCTCGCTCGGCCGCCCCCAGACGACGATGGCAAGTGTCCGCCGTGCTTCAACTGCCAGCTACCTTCCTTCTCATGCGCTCAGTTCGGCAAGTGTTCCGAGTACGATGGCCTCTGCACCTGCCCAACCGGCTGGGGCGGACAAGACTGCATCTCGCCCCTTTGCGATGACCCGTCCCGTGATAATTCAGCTCGACACCCGCGATCCCCCAACTCGCAGAAGTGTGACTGCTCCGATGGCTGGGCAGGTCTCAATTGCAACGTCTGTCAGCGCAACAGCGCCTGCGCTGGGTTTTCGCTCGGTGGAGACGTCCTCGGCGACGACGGGGTGTGCTTCACCGGCGGCCAAACCGTCCGGAAGTCCTTCCAGCAGTGCGATGTCACCAACTCCAGAATCACAGACATGCTGCCCGGTAGACCGCCGCAGGTCACCTTCAGCTGCGACAAGGACGACCGCGAGTGCAACTTTCAGTTCTGGATCGGTGGACAGGAATCCTTCTACTGCGCGCTCTCCGACTGCGACGAAAACACACAGCAGTCCCTAACAATGTCCTCCGCAGGTGTGCTCACCACAAAGTACATGTGTGGCAAAGTGCAGTGCAAGTGTGTGCCCGGTCGCATGCTCTGCGGCGAGAATGGAAGCATCGACATTCACGAATTTCTCGACGAAGAGATCAAGGGCCCCGGATCCATGACCTGCAAGTCAAAACCATCATCACCCGGCCTGCTCAGCTCTGGCAGTAAGAACGACACACAGAACCTTCCCCCCGCTCGGGACTGCCGCTTCGAAGAGCCAGCAATGAACGATCTCATCAGCTCTGTCTTCGGCGACCCCTCCATCTCCCTCTCGTGCTCATCTGGTGAATGTATGCACTTCTCTCAAGTGCCTGGTTACGCTCATCCACCCAAGGACGACGATGACGACCTCACTCATCGCGCTCCTATCTTCTGGGTCATCTTTTCCGCTGCAGGAGCACTCGTGGTCGTCATCCTCGCCAGCGTCTTATTCTGGGCTCTCGGGCGCAAGTACCGCGCAGAGGACAGCGGCGTTCCTCAGGGTTTCTTTCAACGCGTCGCGGCGCGAGCGGCAGGCAAGAGCAAAGGACGCGTGCAGCTTCCGGAGGAGGAGGCTGCCAAACTCATGCAAGATCACGTTCCCGCTGCTCTGCACTTCATCAACATCGGATACAAGATCGGCAGCAATGGTGGTGCGCCCGTCCAAGGGGCCGATGACGCGCCAGGAGGTTCGGCTACGGGCACTTTCCTCAAGAAGCGCAACAAGCAAGTCCTCAGAGGCGTGACAGGAGGCGTCAAGCCTGGTCAGTTACTAGCGATCGTCGGCGCGAGCGGAGCGGGCAAGACAACCTTCCTCGATATCCTCGCTCGGCGCAACAAGCGCGGCCAAGTGTCCGGACTCGTTCTCGTCAACGGCAGACAAGTGCCCGACGCCGCCTTTAAACACATCTCAGGCTTTGTCGATCAAGAAGACACGCTCATGCCTACTTTGACTGTTTACGAGACTATCCTGCATTCGGCACTGCTGCGACTTCCGCGCGATATGAGCTTTGCCGCCAAGCAGTTCCGGGTATTGGAAACGATGGATGAGCTTGGCTTGTTGCACGTGCGGGATTCGCGCATCGGAGATTCGGCATCGGGCAAGCGAGGGATTAGTGGCGGTGAGAAGCGGCGGGTGTCGATTGCCTGTGAGCTCGTGACTAGCCCCTCAATCCTCTTCTTGGACGAGCCAACAAGTGGATTGGACGCATACAATGCCTACAACGTGGTCGACAGCCTAAGCGCTCTGGCGCGCGACTTCAACCGGACGGTCGTGTTCACCATTCATCAGCCTCGTTCCAACATTGTCGGCCTCTTCGACCAGCTTCTACTTTTGAGTCAGGGTAAGTGCCTGTGATGATGACCCTTGATACTCAGCGCTCTCGTGCCGTGATTATGTTAAACTCACCGTTCTTGTTTGATTTAGGCCGTGCCGTCTATTCTGGGCCTTTCGATCAATGTGTGCCTTATTTACGTTCCATCGGCAAGCCGTGCCCGGATGGCTTCAATGTCGCCGATTACTTGATCGATATGACCGCCGCGGCAGCAGCGGGCGAATCCGGGCCCCCGTCTGCTGCCCGCTCACGCTTCAACTCTACAAGTCGAAGCTCAGCAGGAGCTCTGGCGCTTGCCCTTCAACACCGCGAAGCCGTCAAGACATCATCTTCTTCAAGCTCCAATACACGACAAGACGAAGAAACCGGCCTACCATCTGCTAATGAAGATGCTCCCATTGCATCCGGCTCAAGAAATAGTGTGGCGAGCAGTGTGTTCGTGCAAGACGTCGAAGCGGGCGATACGGAGTTGCATACGAGACAGAACTCAGCCAACGAGTCTGGTTCAGCTTCGCCTTCGTTGTCTTCAGAGCTACTCAGCCTGATACGCAAGTACGAAGATAGCGAGGTATTTGCGAACCTTCGTGCAGAGGTTGTCTCCTACCAATCTAGGGGTGCACAGCAATCAGGCGGCAGCTCGACAGGAGAAGGTCAAGGACCCGACGATCCGGATCAGGAACCAATCGAGACCCGCGCATTGCGCGGATTCAAGAAGGCTTCCCTCTGGACTCAACTTGTGATCCTCTCCGGTCGAGCCTTCAAGAACTTGTATCGAAATCCGATGCTGATGCTTGCTCACTACGCCATGGCTATCGTGCTTGCGCTCTTCTGTGGGTTTTTGTACCACGGCTTGACGAACGATATTGCGGGCTTCCAGGATCGGCTCGGAGTATTCTTCTTCATTTTGGCGTTGTTTGGATTCTCGACGTTAACTTCGCTGGGTGTCTTTGCAAATGAGAGGGCTTTGTTTGTGAGGGAGCGGGCCAACGGGTACTATAGCCCGGTCACGTACTTCTTCGCCAAGGTGAGTCTGACTACTTCCTATGTCCGCTTCCACAAGAGACAATTCACACGCGCTAGTCTACGTGTTTTTTTTTTCTTTTCATTTTCAGACAATCTTCGACATCCTGCCACTCCGCATTATCCCACCCTTCCTCCTTGGCGGCATCACGTATTTCCTGATCGGCCTTGTCCCCGGCGTGCCCGAATTTTGGAAGTTCATCCTCGCTCTCGTCCTATTCTCCCTCGCTTCCAGCTCAGCGGTCTTCTTCATTTCCGTCGCCATCCAGGACACTGGCGTTGCGAATCTGGTCGGCTCATTGATGATGCTCTTCAGTCTGCTCTTTGCTGGTTTGTTGATCAATCGGGATCGAATTCCCGTTGGGTTGCGATGGTTGCAGCATCTGTCGTTCTTCCATGCTGCGTATGAAGCACTCATCGTGAATGAGCTACGGACGTTAACGCTTCGCGAGCACAAATATGGCGTTGACATTGAGGTGCCGGCTGCCTCTATCATCAGCACGTTCGGATTTGTGAGTGTGACTCCTGCTTGCGTCACTTAGACTGCTCCTATTCGCCGTCTGTTCTTTTTAATGACAAAAACCTGCCGCCCTGATCTTCTGTTTGTTACTGGGACAGAACGCTCAAGCTTATTGGTATGTTTTGGTTTTGTACTTTCGGGTGGAAGACAAGACGATCGGCTCATTTTCTTCTTTCTTTTCTAATTCCAGGTGGCCCGACATCGCAACCCTCGGTATCCAATTCGGGTAAGTGCACCGCCAACCCCGTGCTCCCCTCACGAGGCGGAAGTATGGACGCTGACCCTTGCCTTCTTTCTGCAGTGGCTTCATGTTGCTTTCGCTCGTGTGGCTGGTCGTCTTTGTCCGGGAGCGAAAGTAGAGGAGGATGGAAAGGGGACAACGCGAGCGCTTGGTTCAGTCGATGGACGGGACATCTCTAGTACACCGATGTCGCACTCGACGGACTTCGAGCTGCACGTATAATGGACGACCTCAACCCAGGTTGGTTTCTTCTGAACGGCGCGGTTTTAGACGATGGAGATGGATGTATGATTTTGGCTGGCTCGCTCTTCTTCTTTTTTCTCGGTTCTTCTCCTTGCTACTGGCTCCCCTCACCGTTGTACAGGCTATTTTCTCCTCGACTCATTCCTCTCAGATGCTTCAAGCAATCCGAATGTAGTAGTCCGTGAACACCCCGCGGATACGCTATACTTACCTCTTTCTTCCTTCACTCTCACAGCTGTCCCTGCTTAGGGTTGCTCCTTGCGAGAACGACGCGTGTTAAGATGCTATCGTGTTGCGCTGACTCGTCTCCTCCCCTGTCTTCTCTGAACAGTGAATAGACCCACACTCTCATTTTCCCCTGATTCCGCTTCCCAATCACAGTGCCCTTCCTCCAATCCCACTCCCAGTCCTTAGGGCAGCGATGTACAAAGGGGAGACAAGTCTTCCCTTCCCTTTGCATCGCTCCGGCTTATCTTGGAACCTCGGTTCCAGCCCAGCCCTTACATCAATGCCTCTGTCTCTCTCAGGCTCATTTCTCCAGCCCTTATGCCAAGCTCCCGCGACTCCACAGTCAAAGCCCGCGGTGTTGTTTACGACTCAAGTCTCTGTTGCGACTGGGAGTGGAGGGTAAGGACGAGGTTCTATATGTTCTTTTTGGAGTGACAGCTTTCCCATTTTCTCTCTCTCTCTCTTTTCTTGCTTTCCTTCTTCGCAATATGCACTGTCCCGTCTGTAGCGTTTGTTGTGGTCTGATTTGATCAAACAGCGAGGCTCGCAAGTGCCGAGGAGAACAGTGATAAGAGGCCCGTATCCTTCTCGTCTCGCTGCAGCACAGCGACGTACACACACGAATCGGCGCGGTCCTTGGATCCACTGACGACGACTTCCTTGGGAGATGTAGCAGAGGCGTCCGTCGGCGTGGCGTCGCCACACTTGTCGATACTCGAGGTGGAGGGCTTGGTCGTGTCGTCCTTCTTGACAGCGGCCTCCTCAGCAGAGCCCTTCTTGTTCGCGGCAGCCCTCGCCTTCCGCTTAGCAGCCTCGGCCGCCTGATGTTCCGCAATCCTCTTGGGATTCGAGCTGGTGAAGTAGAGCAACTCGGTAGTTTCCCACCTGACGACAAGGACCGGCACCTGTCCACCCGTGTCGAGCGCTTCCGTGTCGTCGAGTAGCTTGCCCTGGACGACGTCTATGGAGCGGATGTCGAGCAGGTTTCCGTGCATCTTGGTGCCCTTCTCCTTGAGGATGGGTTCGATCTGGGCGGAGATGACCGAGTAGGTGCGTTCGCTTCACCACTGCTTGAGGATGACGCGGTTGGCACTGTGCATGGCATCGACCAGTTCGGGCGCAATTCCACTCCTTGTTAGGCGGCCTGACCGCTGGTGCCCTATCCTACTGCACGGGACCATGCTCTGCAGATGGGAGAATAGATTTTAATTTCTCGAAGAAGCGAGGGAAGAAAGACAGAGAGAGAGGGGGGAGGAGGGGAAAGCCAAGGAGAAAGAGAAATGTAAAAGATTTCGGGACAGTTCGAGAGAGGCTAAAGGTAGAGGGGGAAGACTTCATGGAGTTAAAGGGTCGGGCGTGTTTTTTGGTGGGGAAGGGGGGCAACGAAAGCCATGAAGCTAGCATCGTGAGCGTTCGGGAGATGTCGTGTCGTCAAGGAGAAGGGAAGAGAGGATGCCGGGGGTTTGTATGCAGGGGAGACAGAGGGCGAGCGACGGCGTCTTGTCGGATTGGCCGGTATCGAGGAAGCGAGAAGCAGTAACTGGTTGAGAGTCGGGGAAAATGAAAAAGAAGAAGAAGGGAAGAAGGAGAAAGAAGAGAGAAAGAAGGAGACCAATCTTGATGCGGAAGCACGATATTGATTATCCATGACCGTGACCGAATTCACCGCCGCTGTTCATGAGACCGGCTGTTGCGACCTGGGTGTCCGCATAGGCGTCGCACCTCCGTTCATCACGCTCGTCCGTCGTGCAGGCGTAGAATGCGTATTGCTCAAAATCGTAGACCGACTCGCAGAACTCGACAGCCCCGCATTCGAACTCTGTTTGCGTCCAGGCGTTGCACTCACTCCCGAACCGGAATTCGCTGCTGATCCACTGCCGGAGCTCGATCCCGCCGCATTCGATGATGATGCAGTGATCTTCCGCGGCACGCTCTGCGGAACCGAGTAGACGCCATTGGTGGAGTATGGTGTCGGGGACGATGCTGCTGCAGCAGCAGCCAACCTCCGGCCCTGCAAGATCCACGGGTGTCGCAGCGCCGGATCAGGCTTTATCCTCCGCTCAGGATCCCACACTAGACACTTCGAAATGAAGTCGATGAAGAGCTCATCGTTGCACTTCAGCACCTGCGCAAGGGATTTCGTCGCCGGTCGTCTCCGCTTGCCCTTCGAGTTGACAACGGGACGAGGCGAACCAGACGAGTCGAAGAAGAGCTTCTTGCGCGAACTTCGGTCGATAAGGTACCGGTCGGGAACACCGAGCACTTCCATGATGCAGGCAAGCTGTTCTTGCTCGTTTTCACCGGGGAAGAGTGGGTAGCCTGTGTACAGTTCCGCGATGATGCACCCCAGACTCCAGATGTCGATTGCTGTAGAAAACACATATCTCGTCAGCTTAGCACCTTGGGAAAGTGTTTCACAGAAGGACTTGACTCACCAGTATGGTAGTTCATCCCGAGAATGACCTCCGGCGATCGGTAGAAGCGACTTTGGATATAGGTGTACACTGTGGTAGCGACAAAGATGAGCGCATCAGTGCTTCGTCCCTGGAAGCAAGCGACAAGGAGAGTACACAGCAGAGCCACTCACCCTTCTCATTCTCAAAGCAACTCGACCCAAAG
The DNA here is from genome assembly GCA_009428295.1 of Tilletia walkeri. Taxonomy (NCBI): domain Eukaryota; kingdom Fungi; phylum Basidiomycota; class Exobasidiomycetes; order Tilletiales; family Tilletiaceae; genus Tilletia; species Tilletia walkeri. The sequence goes on from RDSH01000108.1 coordinate 20,357, forward strand.
TCAATGACCTTGATCGCACTCTTCCGCGGATGTCTCAGCAGGATATTCTCCGGCTTCAAATCGCAGTGCACCACCTTGTGGTGCTTCATCAGCGACAGCGAAGACAGCACCTGCGAAGTGAAGCGTCGAATGAGACGCGTCGAGAAGCCAGCGAAGTTGTTCGCCTTGATCAGCTCGTAGAGATTGATGCTCAGCAGCTCCATCGCGATGCAGAGATGGTTGCGGAAGTAGAAGGACTCAGTCATCCGGATGACGTGGTACTGTCCATCAGGGTCCTGTTAAGTGACGAGATAAGAGAATTGATCAGCGCGTGCTTCGGGCAGACAGTAGGAGCACCCTGTAACAACATACCCATTTCGTAAGATTCTCAAGAATCTTAACCTCCACCAACGCCTGCTGGTGGAAGCGCTTCTTGTTCCTGATCAACTTGAGCGCCACAAACTTGCCCGTCTTATGATCCTTGCACTGCAACACCTGCCCGAACGAACCCCGACCGAGCAAATCGCGAATCTCATACCGGTACGCAATGTGGTCGTGAGTCATGATCAGGTAGTCACCACGCTCGTCGTCGTAGCCAAAGTTGTTGGCGGCCTTTTCGACCGTGGCCTGTTTCTTGGTGCGTGCCTGGCCGACATAGAACACCTCTTCGTACGAGTGCATCTCCTTGAACTCGTATGGAGAGAGCCTGTTGCCCCATAGCGCTTCGGCCTCTGAGAGAGCGCGTAAAAATAATGAGTCAGTGATCCGTGAGATCTGGGAACGCCGAATTTGAGAATAAGAAAAATGACACTCACGTCTGGCAGAATACGCGCGAGTCGGTGGCTCGGGCTCCGGGAAGTTCAACATCTTCTCCAACTCCTCCGCCTTTGCACCCGCGGCAATCTTCTTCGCATGCTGCCGCTGGATGTACGCCTCCATCTCCTCATCACCAAGTCGCTCCTCCTCATCGACAAAGTTCGTCGTAATGCTGCTGATACTCGCACCGGAGCTTGGCTCAGGCGAGAGTTGCGAAGGTCGACTTGTGGACGTCATAGAAACGGCAGTTTGACGAGCCCCACGCGTTGGCACCGAGCTCTTCGTAGCCTGAGCAGATGAGCTTGACGACGCTGATTGAGACAAGGCTTGCTCGCGCGCAGCCTTCGCGCCGCTCGTGAATGTCGAGAGAGACGCTCGGCTCTTGCGTTGTGGGGCAGGGACAGACGAAGGCGGGTCCATAGTCCCAGCCGTCGAACGCGTCGACGAAACAGGAGTAGCGTTGACAGACGAAGGCCCAATACGAGTGACACCAGATGAAGACTTGGACGTCTCCGCCGATGGACGACTGCTACCAGAAGTCCGCTCCTTCGCAGGGGCAGAAGAGTCCGCCACCCTCGACTCATTGCGCGCCGACAAACTGTTAAGAACCTCACGCTCACTGGGCGTAAGAGCGCTCGTGTACGACGCGATGCGAGCCCGACGCAGTACAGCCTCGACCTCAGTGGCCGTCTTAGCAGCCTTGTATGCCTGCAAGATGGGCACCAACGACGAGTTCGCAGGAAGTCGAGCCGCAGCGGGAGGCAGCGGGATCTTCTCCACCGTCGACGATACAGGCGTCTTCCCAAGCGTGAGCGACTGTCGACGAGGCATAGGCTGCGCACTTTCCGAGCTGGCGACGCTGCTAGTACCATCTTCGACATTCCCGATCCCAAAGTTCGCAGCAAGCGAGGACTGGCCTGACTTGTGAGACTGAGAACCACTGAGTCGGTGCGATGAAGTGGAAGACTGCATACTTCCATCACCGCGCTGCTTGTCCGATGGCGCGCGCAGACTGCTAGTAGCATTGGCAGCAGCACTCATCGTAACCGAACCAGAGCCATGGCTCTTTATCGACGAAGCCGTCGCGCGTGGGATGCGGCTCGCAGTGACAGAGACCGGCGAGACCGGTTTGGACGAAACACCACTCTCCTTGACGCTCCGGTTGCTCGAGGCGGGAACAGAAGGCGACAAATGCTGTCGCTCCGGCCAGGAGTCCTGTTGATCCTGCGAGGGCGTCCGCAAATTCGCAGCAGAAGGCGAAGCAGTAATCGTCGGCAGAGCGTTCCGCGCGTTGGCCGACCGCGTCGAACCGGACAGATCCTGAGCCGAATTCGACTGGCTGAGCCGGCGTCGCGAGGCAGAATCCTGTGAACTGCTGTGCTGCGTCCATCCAGCTGAAGCAAGACTCGACGTCCCGTTGGTGTGTGGCGCGGAACCCTCGTGGAGCGGCGCCACCTGCATCGGCGGCAACTGCGTAGCTTGTGACGGAGGAGGCGAAGCAGAAGACGGCATCGTCTTTCCGCGTTTCCTGCCCAGCAGAGCCGAAGTCTTCTTGACAATCTGCGAGGAACTCTGGTGCTGCTGTTGCTGTCCCTGCGCCTGCAGATTGAGACTCGAACTGTTCGCCGATCCTTTCGAAGTAGCACTCGTGGGCGTACCCGGACCAAAGTCCAAACTCGTCTTGCGCGAACTGTCGTGATTGGAGTGTTGGAATCCGCCCGCATAGTCCTTTTCCTCCTTTGGCGAATTGAGATTCTTCTTCGACTCGCGCTTGAGAAGTCCACCAAGACCCAGCAGACCGGACTTGGAACTGCTTCCACCGCTCGAAGTAGAAGCCGAAATAACACCCGGCGGCGCAATCGAGCCAGAGACAGAGCGCGGGCTGGCAGGCAACGGCTCAGCCTCGCTCTGACGGGCAAGTAGACCCCCACTCTGCCGTGCCAATCTGCGGTTATACTCGCGCTGTTCCATGCTCCGCAAGCTCGAAGCCGTATTTGGCGACGCGCCAACAACGCTCGCACCCGAAATACTAGCCTGTCGTGCCGCTCGTTCCGGCTCAAGCGAAGCCCGAGAAGGTGACGTTCCATTCTGCTCCCATTCGGGTGCGTCGCCATCGGGCACGTGCAGTACGGGCGTGCGGCGGCTGCCGCCCTTGGACGAAGGTGTCGCGCCAGTGTAAGCAGCGCTGCTGGAAGACGCAGGCTGTTGTTGTTGCCTGCTCTTGCCAGATCCGAGGGGTGTCTGAGTTTGCTGCTGCGACGAAGCACCACGACCCAGCTCCGCCACAGATCCAGGCGTAGAAGCACCAGCAGTCCGCGAACGGTCCTTCTGCTGGACTCCGTGAGTAGGATCAGATGCCAGTCGCATACCGCTGACGGCCGCAGCCGCCGACGTCTTAGACGAAGACTTGACGCCTTTACCAGTCGAAACCGAGACTGCAAGTTCGTCCATCCTCCGCTCGAGCGCCTCGGCATCATCACCAGTATTCAGATCCACATCCAACTCCTCATCCTCATCTCCATCATCGTCGTCATCAAGGTCGAGATCCTCCTCGTCCGAGCCAGGCTCAGAGACGTTTTCACCTGCTTCGCGCCTCCGCCTCCGATCGCGCGCAGCGGCCCGTCGTCGTCGTCGCTCACGCCGACGTTCCCTATCTTCGTTGAGCAGCTCGGCAATTGCAGCATTCAAGTCGAAGCCTTCGCTCCATCTCCCTCCAGTGGAAACTTCCTCCGAGACCGAACGCGAGGAAACGCCCGCCTTGCTCATCTTGGGCGCCTTCGAACTCGAGACAGATCGCTCTGTACTCTTCGTCGTATCCGGAATCAACTTCTTGGCAACGGCCACAGCCGAAGTTTTGGGCGGCATCCCCAGGCCAAGACCTGCACCGAGCCCGACAGTGCCGATACCGATGCCTCGAGACCTCTTCACAGCAGAGACGGGCGCTCCAAACTTATGCCTCCGCGTGAAAGCATCATCATCATCTGGATCAAAGTCATCCTCATCATCCTCATCTTCGTCCTCATCCTCTTCATCCTCTTCCTCCTCCTCCTCCGAATCGTCCAATCCCATTCCAGGTTTACGAACAGACGGTCGAAGCACAGCTCGAGCTAATCGAGTGGAAGCATCGTCCTCTTCGTCTTCTTCCTCTTCAGACCCTCCTCCGAATGGCCCAAGATCGACAGAAGCAAAGCGATCCGTGCGTCGACTGAGTTCAACATCGCCTGCGCCGAATGGACCGGTATCGTCCGTCGCCCAGGTAAGATCGCCGATTCTGGGTGACGGACGCGCCCGCTCGGACATCCGACCAGCCGTGCTCGACTTGATTCCCGTGGCAGTCGAGGACATCGACCTCAAGCCCTGTGCAGACCGTTTGTTGTTCATAGGACGGAGGTTGGTCGAAGCCGACGAGCGGACACGTGGAGACTGTGGGAGAGATGCCGCGCCTCCAGGCATAGACGAATTGTTGGCAGCAGAGACATCAATCTCAATGCCTGCCGCCGACTTGCGCCTCATCATGCCTCCATATGGATTCGACGAAGAGGAAGGTGAGTCGGGAATGAACGAATGACTTGGTCCGGCCATACGGCCGTTTTGGCCACTACTACCGTTAACAGGAGCTGGCATGCTTCCCAACGATTTATGTGTTTTGAGCCGTTTCCCCGCTGAAAGGTGTTGTGAGGATGATTGTGGTGCGCGCGAGCTTGGGTGAAAGGCCGAGGGAGCGCTGGAAGAAACACCGGCTACGATTTCACTTGTGACAGTGATGGGTGCGTAAGCAGACTCGGCTCGGTAGGAAAGCTGTTGCTTGTGGTTGTACGGCGAGCCAGGCGACTTGTATACGGAGGCGTTGCTGTACGAGTGTTTTGGGTCAGGTGATGTGGAAGGTGTGAGGTCGACTGAGCTTCTCGTCGCGCGAAGAGAACGATGATATCTGTCAGAGTGCACGCTCGAACGGGATGGCTTCTGTGGAGCAGCAATGGAAGAACCGAGTGAAGAGTATGTGGCACTGGAAGGGCTGCTCTTTCCCGCAAGGTACGATCCTGATGGCTGCCTTGAAGCTGTGCTCGACTCGCCTTGCGCGTCACGGGAAGAGTTGCTGTGTGAGGAGAGGTGGAGCTTGTTCCGGGTGGCCGGCTTGCGTTTGGAAGGTGTGAGGGACGACGCAGGAGACTTTGTGCCGGAAGTGGATCGTGAAGAGTATGTAGAAAGTCCGTTGGCGTTGTTGTTGGTGGGAGGGTCAAAATTTGCACTGGAGTTGTATGATGTGCCGTTGACGTTACTGTTGTAGCTTCTGGACAGAGGCTCAGTGCGAGGTGATCTTGAAGACTGGGTGTGTCTGCTGGCCTCGCGTGGACCGGTGGTGCCTTTTGATGAGGATGGATGTGAGGTGTGTTGTGGAGGGTGTCCTTGATCCTCGTCTCTGTATCGGGTGTCGAGTTTTCCGAAGTCCTCGTCGTCGCTTAGCGCAGCGATGGAGTAAGGGGGACTGGCTGGGTCCTGTGGTGTTGGAGCGGTGCGGGAGGCTGCGCGTAAAGCTGCAAAGTCGAACTCTGGGGATGTTGGCCCTCCGTCGTCGACGAAGCCTCGTGGTAGTGAGGACAGAGAAGAGATAGCTGAGAGTGCGCGACTGCTGGCTACTGAGTTGCGGGTGCTGTTAGGTACCGAGGCTGGGTTGCTCCGACTTCGACTAGACTGTTTGGTCATAACCGTAGGGTGCTGAACCCCTTGAATGGCGATGTCTTCAGTCGGAGAGGAGACTGGAAGGAGCCAGAGGAGGGTGAGCGGGAAAAAGTTCTGAATGAGCTTTCAACCGCGGCCCTCTCTCTGGTCGAGGGTGGAAGTGCACACGCCTGCCGAATGAATTCCTGCACGCCCTGGACGAAGGGAAGAGAGATGAAGTGTCAACCACTGTTGAGATGAGCTTGGAAATGACCACAGCCGAGGAAGAGTGTGCTCACTTCGCTCAACACGGTTTGCTCTCGACCGTGCTCTCCAGGCTGGGATTGTATGCGCCCTGACGGATCTGAGGCGGGGAAGAAGGGGTGGGGGTGAGTAAATGCTGTCGTGAGATCACAATATCCGCAGTAGGGCCTTGGGATGGAGAAGCGCACTCACCCCTTTCCTGATGTTGAATGTTACTGTGTGTGGGTGAGCGAAGTTTGTCGGGTGCCCGTCCACTGTGAGTTCGGGAGGGGGGCTTGGACCCTTTTGGGTTGGAAGGTGAGCGCTTTTGGTACGTGGTCTTCCCTCTGGCCCTGGCTTGGTGGGATCGCTGGCGAGGGGTCGTGCTCTGGCGGTTGGGTGTCTGTCGAGTCGAGCAGCACCGGAAGGGAGTGTTGGGGTGGAGTTTGCGATTGTGGTGTTGGAGGATGGGATGAGTGGGATGAGGAACCTTGCGATTTCAGTTCAGTTCAGGCCGGGCTAGAGTGGCTTCGTTGGTGAGGCAGGCGAGTGAGGGTGAGTGGGGTGTGAATGAGCAAATGAGACAGACTTCTCCGATGGCGTCTGCAGTCTCGCTTGAACCCTATTCTCACACAAAAGACTCCAAGATGAGGGTCTTCAACACACAAAAACCCAGTCTCAAAGCTCAAAGAGAGTCATGGTTTTTGGGGTGCCTTCGAAAGCCGACAGATCTTCGCGCCCAAGTTCAGTCGAAGACGTCAGGAGAAGTGTCACTCAAACGGGGACCGCTTTTGCTGGCAGACCAAATGACAGACACGCACGGAGGACAAGGAGAAGAACAAGGAAGAGTGCAGCAAAATTCCTTTGGTCAGCTCGATTATCTGCCTCGCCTCGACCTCGTGCTCAACCCGACAGGGGTCAGACTCCTGCTTTTCCTTCCTTTCTTCCTTTCTTCTGGCCTGCTTGCAGTCACGCAGCAAGCCAGCAACTACCTACTACTGCTTGATCTCAGAGCAAGGAGAGGACAGGCAAGAAGCTAGCCGCCTATCGAGGATCTTCTGACTTCTCCCGCGTTCAGACTCTATCAGCCTCCCTGCACAGACTCTCTTCCGAGGCCCGAGGTGCTGCAGACCACCGCAGCGCCTGCAGTCGACGCATGCACAGAGTCTTCTTCTGCTTCCACCTTCCAGCTCCAGAGTCCAGCAGCGCTCTGCTTTGCTTCCCTCTGATTTCTTCTTCCTGTTGCGGTCCACCACTTGCTCTCACCACGGAACGCACATCACTGTCCACTGCTATCGCTGCTCTCGGCCGGATGACACATCTACATATCCTCGGAATTCGGTGTCAGACTCACCCTTCGGCATCTGTCCCAACAGTCCCCGAAAAATGAAGTGATCAATTTTCGGGAAGTCTGAAAAACTGTTTTTGTGATGTGAGTGCTTGGCTCGTGTTCTCCGAAGAGAGAGCACATCCATCCATTTTTGAGGACGTCGATCACCTTCAAAAAAGAAAACACTCTCACCTCCCGAAACAACTCACTCTCGCTGCAGCCGACATTCGGAACGGGCTTGCAGTTTGCACTCGGTCTCGCGGTCTCTTACTCTCTTCCCCGCCGCAGCGCTGTCAACATGATGGCGACGCTTCCCGAACGAAGAGAGACTGGCGGCGATCTCTGTTATTGGGCTGTTCTTTACATAGTACTAGTCGGTCTCGAAAGAAGCACCTGCTCCTGGCTACACTCGAGGACTACTTAGGTATCCTCGATTGCTCCCATCAATTTGAGGCCTACCACACTCTTGGGTCGCGGATCTTTCCAGTAGTCTGATGCCTCTGTCTGTCCACACTCCAACTCCAGCATCATGCTGCCGGCGATCAAACATGATTCAATGAATGTCGATCCCCCAATCCAGAAACTCGGTCTGCAGAAGCAGCAGCAGTAGTAGTAGTAGAGAAGGCACAAGCAAGTGATGCTTAATCTGAGAGGCGAGAGGATCCTTCGTCAGCGAATAAGAACAGAGCGAGGCAAGTCGGAGCACGCTCGCTCACTATCTGCGCGACAGGGCACTACTATCAGCGATCAGCGATCAGGACGCAAAAGGCTTGCAATTGCGAGGACAAGGTAGGTAGGCGGCGAGGAAGAACCGCGAAAGGAGTGAGTAGTGAGCGAGTGAGGCGTGAGGTGGTGGGGCTGGGGGCAGCCCAGCCTGCTGCCACGCCAGGACGCATTTGTGTTCGCCGAGCATCAGGCATCAGAGGCGGGGTGGGAAGTGGTAGGCAAAAGGCAAGTCTAATATATTGTGATGTGTGTGCTCTATGGAGGAGTAGTGCGTGATGTGCACGGTGTGCAGGACTGCAGGTAGCAGCCGTGGATGCGTCGAAGGCAAGAGTCGCCGAGAAAGAAGGCCATCGAAATGGACCTCAGAGCCGCAGCAGGCGGCAGACAACAGGACGAGAGCACGATAAAAAGGGCAACACCTTCCTCAATTTCCTTTGTCCGTAAGAATGCGAATCCGCCTCGCCGGCGTATATATGCTGTAGACTGTGCAGTTTCTGCTCCAGCTGTGTCCTTTCCCCTCCCGTTGCTGTTCTATGTACCTCTGGCCTGCCGCTCACACCAGCTCCCAACTATCCTCCGTATCGTCCGCAGTCTCCTCCTCACCAGGCCTCCGTCTCCTCTCCTGTGCCTCTAACCCACTCTCCCCAGCTCGATCCGCCAACACTCCCCCACTTCCTCTCGTCGCCATTTTGTCTGCTCCTTCGGCAGTACCATGACCAATCCCGCTCACGCCCGCACCGCTGACGCGAGGAAGACCAACACCGCTAAGCCCACTCGCAGTCGAAAGAGCCGCAGCAACCCGTCTCCTCGTCCTCCGCCGTCTTTTCCGCTGTCGAGCCCGCCATGAGATCACCTGCGTCACCAAACAGCTCAGCCGCGCCAAGATCGTCAAGCTGAGGATCGCACCCAGCGCAAGCCCAAAGATCGCCCCTCCTCGACCAATGCTCAGCTCCGACGCTTTGAGCAGTACGAAGCGAGAAGAAGAGGACGTCGTCGTCGCAAGGCTTCCCAGCGCAGGCGCAGCCTGTAGCAGAAGCGCACTTAGCGCCATCCCTGCTCCCAGCATCCCGATCGTGAGCACATTCACAGCCAACGTCAACACCAGCACAAGTGGGTGAGCCGCAACACTGGCAATAGGCCGGATCCGACCTCCGAGTGGGCTGTGAGGATCACCGGTTTTCCGAGTAGACTTGGTCTTGTCCAACCCGGAACCATCAGCGCCGAATCGACCACCTCGATCCTGCCCAAGCTCAGAACTGGAAGGAATGACAGTCGTAGTCAAATCGCGAATGATAACCCATCGCTGCGGCTCAGGCGTCCGAGACATGAACCCAAGTCGGGGCTGTTTCTTGACCGGCTTAGACGAAGGCAACGCAGCTGTCCCACCAGCACTCGAAGCGTGCCTGTAGATCTCAGCACCGCCGCCCAAAGTTGGTCCACCGCCGTCAGCCTCGTTGATGCCAAGCCGGAGTGCAAGTCCAAGCCTACGACCAAAGGAGCCAGCCGGGCTTACACCTGCGCCAAGACCACCATGCTGAGGCGACACACGACGCGAGAGCGCACTATCACCGGTAAGCGCACCGTCCTCAGCTCGTTGACTCAGCTTCTCGACATAAGCCTCATCCTCAGGTCCCTCCAGCCGTAAGAACTTAAACGTCGACCTTGTCTCCGTCGTCCGAGGCGTTTCATCAGGCAGGCGTCCGGTACCGATGGCAGACACCGAGCCCGCCCCACCTTGGAAACCGCCGGGAGTTCTGTATGGAAACCCTGTCCCCGCAGCGCCTCCACTTGGACTATGCAGGATCAGCGAGGGACCAGGAGCCTGCAAGCGCGGTAACTCGACAGGGGGCCGGGCCAAGAACGCGCCATTGGTCGTCGAAATACCGAGACCTCGCAAATCCGGAAGAGCAGGAGATAATGGATGGCTCTGATGGGTAGTACCAGATACCGAAGCACCTCGTCCCCGCCTAGCTGCCTTCGCCCCGAACGAATTGGCCCGCCGACTGCTAAGGTCAGAATCCGTACTGGCCGGTCGTTCACGAACAACATTGTTCCTCCAAGGCTCGTCGTAAGTACTCTGCAGGGCATCCTCAGCGATCGGCGAGGTCCTATCCCGCCTCCGAGAGGCAGAAGCTGACTCTGACATAGACCGATCTCTAGAGTGCCGCACCATCCGTCCCTTGCCCTGGATATCATCGGTTGTGCCTCCGGGACTGAAGACATCCGAGCTCTTGATTCCAAACTGCATAGCAAGCGCTCGGCGGGTTGCCGGAGGGGAGTACACCGAGGAGAGGGACGAAGAAGGTCGTCGTCCGTCCCGACTCTGCCGAGCGGCATGACCGTCAGGCGTATCTCCAGAACTGCGATTTCCGTCACTCGACGAAACACCCAGACCGAGGCGTTGAATAGCCGGCACAGGTTGGATATCCACCTCATCGGAGTCGTCGGCATCGAGGTCCAGGTTGAGCGGTAGGCCTCGCAATCGAAGCGGGGAAGGCAGTCGTGGATCGAGACCGACGGGCCCCTGTGACGGACCTGGCATACCCCCATCTCCATCCAAGTCATCGTCGCGAGTCGTTGTCCACCGACTATCGCCACTTCCCTTGACGGTAGGAAGCATATTGCTCGACAGTCTTGACCAGGAAGCCCGCAGAGCCGACATGCTCTGACTCCGGAACAGACTGTTCGGACTGCCTTCCATTGTAGATCCGCCCTCCAACGCTATCGGCAGACGACCATCAAGGACATCAAGAACATACTGCCTCCTCGCTGCCTGATGCGCGCGAAACTCGGCAATCCGAGGTCGGACGCTTCCAGAACTCCCACTCCGACGACTCTGCGATCTTGTCTTTGGCGGTGAATTGTCCGGCGGTGCAAAGCCGGAACCAGAGTCAGAACGCGGTCGGGACAAAGAAGAGCAAGAGGCAGCTATGGCAGGGGCAGAGCTGTACGACCACGTCGCAGGCGCTTGCGACCGGTCGATGTCCAAAGAAGCCATAGCTTCTTCATTCAGACCAAGTGGACCACCATATCCCACTCGTTGTCGACCAGAAGGTTCTCGCCTCACCCCTGAAGACCCCCAGTTGTCTTGACGCATTGTCTGGTTCGAATTGGATGCCCACAACCTCGGCGTTTGTCCAGGTGAGACAGTACCCAGGTCATGAGTTGTTCCAGCAATAGAGAGGAGCACAGCTGACTCCTGTGCACCTTGTCGACTCTGTACAGGCGTTTTGGTCACCACATCGTTCGCCTCGGCCGCACTGCGCTCAGCCTCATCAGTGACAGCCTGGATCGTGCGAACTTGACTGCGGCGACTCAGGTGTCCTCCGGCCCGAGATACCCATAGCTCGTTACTCGCCATCTGAGCAGGGCTCGGACTACCCCTGACCATGCTGCTGATATGCGCGCTGATCTCACGCTTCGAGGGTGGCCACGATGCGCTGGACGCCAGACTCGATGCTGAGCTCGATGCGGAGTGCGAGTGCGAGTTGAGCAAGTTGGGCTGCAACTGCCCTGCAAGTTGATGCGACCCCTTCCCCCTACTACCACCGGGCGCCCGATGACGTTCCCGCATATTCAACTCGTCCATCGACGGCTGGGCGTGCAACATTGTCGTAAAAGGCGGGTGACTCGGACTTTGACCTCGTCCAAGTTCAAGTCCTCCGACACGACCAGAAAGCGAAGGCCCACGCAAGCCCGATGGCTCACCGGTGCCTTCGTCTTCCTCCGCCAAGGGACCTTCTAAAGGTGCAGAAGCCATGCTGTGACGGGAATGGGAATGCGACCCGGCAGGAGGAGGCGTGGGAGACACGACGGTCAATCGACCGCCATGTTGACCCAAGCTCGAGCTCGGGCGTGGCGTACGTGTCGGACTTGGAGAGTGCGCTGGGCGGGGATGCGGTTTAACGGGACTGTGGGCGCGGCTTTGTGTGCGAGTCTGGACAGGACTTGGCCCTGCTGGAGTCGGGGGTGGTGGTATTGTCGGAGGAGGCAGTGGCGTTCCGTGCGTTCGACTTCTTCGCTCCGCAACCAAAGGTCCCGCCGTAATCGAAGCTCCTCTCGAACGGTGCCCAGATTCAGACACCCCGCCTCGTCTCGCGCCAGACAAACTCCACCGCGGCGCAGAGATGCTGATCCGAGAAGTCGAAGCAGTGGGATGGTACGTTGCGCTTGCTGTTTTGGACTTGGGCATCCTGCTTCGACTCCAAGTACCCGACGCCTTTCTTGGCGACTCAGAGCCCACACCCTTACTCTTTCCGACAAGGACTCTCCTTCGCTGTGCCGGTTTTCGACGCCCTTCCATGCCACCTACGGACGCTTGATCGGTCTCGGACGTGGGGCCATTTTTTGTCCCACTCTGGGATCTTGCGCGGGTGCGTATCCGACGCGGGCCCGTATTCTCGACGCTCCGTCCATGATCATCGACGGATTCGTCATCGCCAACGTCCTGAGCTGGCTGTCGGACCGCCTGAAGCGACAAATACAGCAGACCCAACGCAATGCAGACACTTCCCGCCATCACTGCCAATGGTACGAAAGCCGCAGCAGGACTCAACCTCCGAGCATCAGCGAGCGTACGACCGGCCGTCGCAAGAATCACGATGGCCCAGGCAAGAACGATGATGAACAACGGCAAGTACCAAACCATGCTACTGTCTGGTGGCCGGATGGTCGAGTAGTAGAGCCTCAACAACATCCTCGTCGCCGACTTCGGCAGATCTGAGTCCGCCGGAACGGGAGCGGACTTCCGAGCGCGACAGCTGAAGGAGAATAGTCGAGGAGGAGGGAGTTCTTCTGGTGGGATGGCAGCCTCAATCTCGGCTACCTGATCCTTCCACTTCTGTACCTTGCGGACGGCTACGCGGAGATCAGGACCCGAAACTACCTCGAAGGAGAGATGGACGACCGAGGCGCCCGCACCTTGCCCATGTACGTCCGACTGGACAGTGCCTTGAACGATCCGCCTTTCCCCGCCATGTTCACCGGTGGTACCAGCATCAGCAGTGCCCATATGACCTCGGTTCGAGCCAGCGGGTGAACGCGAAGCGCCGATACCTTCCGAAGCGGCCCCATCGACTCTGGAAAATTGCAACGTCGACCCACCGTCAATTTGCGGTGTCGTCTGGCCCCTGGATGACGCGCCTGGTATAGGAGCAGACGGATTATGGACGAATGCTTCTGGTATAGAGCTACTGCTCGATCTCGACAGGGACGGGCGGCGAAAGAACCCACCCTCGTCCAAGAGTGACGTCTGCGTAGCACCACCGCCGGCGGAATTGCCATCTGGGTGCCAAACACCATTGACGAAGGCTCCTCGAGTATTCGGCATGCGGCTCAACGAACCGAAGCGGCTCTGGCTCTGTGATATCGAGGACGATGCAATCCCGCCGCGGCCGTGTCCGTGCCTTCGCTCAGAGCTGCTGCTCCCGCCCATTCCAGCTGTCGTGTTTAACGTCGGCGGCGGGGGCAACCCTGCCCGAGTAGCAACTGGGGAGTTCCGCCCCGTGCTCGTCCCCGCTCCCGTTCCTTGCCCGGCACCTGCTCCGCCCACAGACATGCGCATCGGGGGCGTGGCAGAAGAAGGCATGGCAGTAGCGAAACCTGTGAATAGCTCCGCATCGGACCAGAGCCAGGGCAAAGACATTGCGCCGAGCCCGTCAAGGGACGGAAAACCTTCGCCTGCATCCGGTCGAGGCGTCGCAGAGAGCGAATACGGAAGTCGTCCACTCGGGCTGATCCGTCCCGGCGGGGGTGACATTGGCCCAGCAGGCGTGCCCGCCCCTGCAGGACGCTGAATATTTCTGACCTCAGCGCTGTTGCCCAGCTGTTGACCAAGAGCAATGCTGAGAGCCTCGATCTGGAGAGCCCTGTCCCGTCGAGCGCGCGCATATTCGGGATCTTGATCCTCCAGGCGGACTGTGTTGAAGGGCGTGCGCGAGATGGTGGGAGACTCGGGCGGGGATGACTCCATTCCTGAGCAGGATTCGGATCGAATCCGTAAGGACTGTTGGAGTCGGATCTAATTGGGGCGAGTCGGATAAACGACACGCTGCAGCCATGATAGTCTGTCAGCAAATATATTTGAAGAGCCTCACGAAAGATTCGTGCTCACCCAGAAATCGAAGAAATTGAAAAGTGATGATGACCAGCAATGATATGTTGCAGGCCTTGAAGACGAAGAAGATGAACCAATGGAAGACGGGCGACCTGGTTCAGATATTGGAAAGCTAGAAAAACTTGATGACTGCGGAAGCTGTGATGACCTTGACGAAGCGAGTGAGATTGTCCCGAGAAGTTGTTGAATGCGGTTCTTGGCTGTAAAGGAATGTGTGATTGTCGGAATCGCTGGGACCGTCGTCGGTAAAAAGGGAGAGTGGGATAGCGTGTGTGTGGGTCTGATTGAGTGTTGGGTCCGTAGGCAGAAAGAATGCGAAAGGAGCGTGGGTAGTTGCTGTTTGTTGTGCGTCTAAAGGGCACCGAAGAGTATTGCTGCTCTGGGCCACTTCGACCTTTGAAAAGTCGAAAAGGAAGCTGGGGATGAAGGGTCTCTGTCGGACCTTACGAATCGTGCGATAATCCCTTGCTGGTACGGACGAGGGGTATGTCAATGGCCTTGAAAAAGGTATAGTGCAGAAGTCGAATGAGAGGAAGGTTGCTCGTAGTCTGCCACAAGTGGCATACTTGGATCCCGGAGGTCAAATCAGGGAGACCCGAAGGAGACTTGGGGAGCTCGTTGCAGATATGTCGATCGAGGGAGAGAGATGCTCTTATTTACTGCCTTGGGAGAAGCTCGTCTTGAGGACAAGGCCAAGGACGGGGGACCACACACGTAATACCGATTTGGGCGCACGATCTGCTCAGCCAAACTTTCGAGGACTGTGCTCTATCGGATCCGTCACGCCGCCCGAACTGTTCCACTTGTCCGTCCAGCGCTTGAATAACGAATGGATCCCAGATGAGAAACTCTACGAACCCACTGGCGCCGAAGAGTTCTATAGATCGTTGTCACGGACCAATGCCTGTAGAAGATGAGAATGGAACGGTCGGACAGAAGCTCGAATGCTGTCGGGAAGTTTTTGTCCTCGTGCAGGCTCGTGCGAGTAATGAGACTCGGCGCAAGAGACGGTTCTTCGCGCGAGCCTTAGAGTTGCCGAGATAGTCGCGCGCGGTTGATGAGCTGGGACAGCCGGTGGTGCGAAGATTCTGGCGCAGAAAATTCTGGTGGGAGGGGCAGCGGTGAGAAGTAATGTCAGTAAGGTCGGTCCTTGGAACGGAACGAACCCCTAGATGAGAGCAGCGCCATGTCCTCACCCGGGGCAGGTTGATTTTGCTGCTGGGTACTGTGCGCACCGGAGCGAACTCTGCTTGGCAGAATTTGGAGATGAGAGGAGATCGTGCTGTGAGGGAAGGAGCAACAGATGTAAGGAAAGCGGGCGATGATGAAGAGCACCATAAGAAGGCGGTGACCGACGACAAAGGGGGACACAAGGCATGCGTCAGTTTGTCTGTTGCTCTGTGCCCCCGCTCTATCCTTCTTCGCGCTACTCACAGTCTTCTACTGCCAATCCCCTTGTACTGCTCGCTGTCCTTCCTTTCCTTGCTGACGGACACGGGGTCGTGTGAAGTGGGAAACGGTTGGAGCTCCGAAGCGATGGGGAGAAGAAGCGCTTCCTTGTATGTACGTGAATAGACGATCTGGACACGACAGCCGCGCGCGCCTGCACTTGAGGGAAGCCGGAAAGAGGGAAAGCTGGTGAAAGGGGAGATGGGTGATGGTCCTGCGTCTCTTCCTTCTCTTGTCACCCGCGCGGTCCGAAGGAGTAGTGTGCAGCAGGTGGCTGGCTGGTGGGTCAAAAGGTCTCCACACCCTTTCCACTATTTTCGAAGGTTTATTCTCTCCAATTGCACGCTCGTACCCTTTGTCCTTCTATGCTAGCTTCCAGCAGGCGGTGCGGTAGAGGAAGAAGCGAGACATACATACGCACGCAGGCAGCAGGCAGGACGCAGGACAAGATGCACACAGCAAGCAAGAGCGCCTTTGCTTAGCTCGTTCAT
Organism: Tilletia walkeri; assembly: GCA_009428295.1. Taxonomy (NCBI): domain Eukaryota; kingdom Fungi; phylum Basidiomycota; class Exobasidiomycetes; order Tilletiales; family Tilletiaceae; genus Tilletia; species Tilletia walkeri. Next base: position 36,165 of record RDSH01000108.1, read on the forward strand.
ATAGACCCCTGTGTTGTATTGTAGACGAAAGGGGCTTGGGAAGAAAGACCGAGACGCATCATACAGCGAGCAGCGGGCATAACAGCGAGGGAAACAAATCCTTCTTTCGGAACTCGTTCTGTGTGTGTCGCTGACTCGCTGGACGATGGCTGCTGTGAAGAGGGCAGTCGCAGAAGCGGCGGCGGGTTGCATACATGGCACAAGGCACCGACAAAAGAGAAAGGCAAATGAAAGATCGGCGGGTGTCTGTTTGTGGTTCCATTGCCAGATCTCTGAGACGGAAGAACCGACGATCATCTGGTGCTGAGACAGACGCGGTACCAGGGCGCAAGCGTCCGCCCCCCGTTGTTCGGCATCGGGAAAGCTTATGTCCCAACTTCTTCTCACGACGAAAAGAGTCAGCTTGCCAGCGACACGAAAAACAGGAAGCAGCGCTGCGCACCCGCCTCGCTCATGCATGCTGCGATGATAGAATCCTGCTGGGCCGACGATTCACGAACAACTGCAATCAAATAACTCTGCTGCGAGCAACTGCAGGCAGATGAGCCGCAAACGCGTGCAAGAGGGCAATTCTTGCTCTCATTTATCTACCTGCGGACTGCTGGTCCCTGGCCGTGCGTGTGCGCTCTCGTCGTACGAGTGCGAAGCATTACACATGTTCTTCAGTCATTCGCATTCAATCCTTTGTGTCGAGTCCGTCGGGACGTCGATCCTCATCGTCGTCGACGATGAATCGATGAATGTTCGAAATTGTTCATCAAGGGACAAGGACAAGGGAGTGAGTGGGATGCTGGATAGCCGATTAGAGTATGTATCAAGTGGTGGCTTGCTTCTCATGGAACTTGGAAGCCGGGAAGCAGCTCCCAGAACAGCGGCAACTGGGTCGCACTGCAGCCGGTGCTTCGGATGACGGTTGGCGGCGGCGTAGATCGAGTATCGACGGACGACCTTGCTACGCCGTACGCCGTACACAGCATCTCGATCCTCCTCTAAGCCTCTGGCCTCGCACAACAGGCTGCAAGGTTAAGGGCTTCGGGCCTTGAGCATCCCCATTCCCCCTATACAATACCATTCGCCCAGTGGTAGGTGGATAATTTGGCCCGTGTCTGGACATCTACATGTAATCACAGTACGCGTAAATCGACGAGTGCTTCCGGGTGGCTGCCAGTGCTGTCTACCTGACTTGTTGTAAGGACGGTCTGGGACAATGGATTGCGAGGCAGTCCGCTAGTCTCAGTACTACTTGTGAAGACTCATGCTGGGAAGCGAGTTTAGATCGAGGTACGAGATAAGGCCCCCAAAGTCCCAAGTCCTAGCTGTTGCCTGCTTGTCTACTGCCGATCAGTCGGTGGTGGCAAGGTACATATGTAGAAATACAAAGTAGAGTGTACAATTGCGTTGACAAAGGAAAACACCTTTGGCGGAGAGTGGGTCGTCATGTTGTTACAAAGTCATATGTACAGGCTGGAATTTATTCGCTCAGAAGTACATATGTAGTGAGGCGTGAGGGTGCGCGGCTTGCCTTCGTCACGCGGGGGGTATGGCAGAGATGTTGGCGTTGGAGGAATGAGGTGGTGGATGTCTTGACGTGCGAGGCTTGAGGGATAACCATTCGCTCGGATGAGAGGTGGTGGAAGTCGCAACGGAATGCTTGCAGGATGTCTTGACGGCCGAAAAATGGGAGTGTGGTTTGGGAATCCAAGCGTGTGTCAGAGTCTTGATGTATGAAATTGGAAATGAGTGTGTGTATCTTTGATGGGTGATCTCCTTAGAGGGACTGTACGAAGCCGTTGACGACGGGGAGGTTGTTGGGCTTCATGACGTTCTGCGCAAACTCTCCGATGACATTCCCAGGATTCTTGGAGTACTGGATAAGGAAGCAAAAAAGACCATCGAAGTCAGAGATCGCTCCTTGGCCAAGGAATGGGGAAAGGAAGTCGATTACTCACCTCGCACCACACGTTGTACGCAGGGTCCGGGTATGGCCAATTGTAGCCAAGCTGCGAAGGCGTGCAAGTTGCAATCGCACACCCAACCGTAGTTGTGTCCTTCCATACCAGTTGGGTGAAGTGACCCGTCGCTGGCGAGAAGTCCGGCTGGAGGAAGTTGTAGTCCAGGATTTCCCCGTACCACATGGCAACGGAGTCAGCCATGGTCATGTCCATCCCGACTGACGAGGCTCCGTTCTCGCCGTAGGGCCCACCACTGTGCGCCCAAATGCACTTGTTAGCCCAGGTGGCAGCTGCGCTGAAATATGAGGAGAAGCACGTTGACTTGATTAGTATCTCGCTCATTCGCAGAATGGTAGAGAACAGGAGCAAGTTACTCACGCAGCAAGGATGCTGTCCCAGGTGAGCGCAGGTGCACCGTGCCTTGCTCGGTACATATTACTGCAGCGCAGAAAAAAGATAAATTAGTACCGAGGTGAGAGTTGGGATCCGCTCCCGGTAACGGTGCATACGTACTGTGCGTTGAGCATGTCCAATTCGGCTGCCTTCTGAGCGCTCGCTGTCGACGTGGCGGTAGGAGTGGCACCAGTAGTCGTCTTGGAGGTAGTCGAAGTCGTCGTCGATGGTTTGGGAGTTGTGCTGGTCGATCTCGAAGTCGTCGAAGTCGTAGTCGCCCGCGAGGTTGTAGTACTTGATCTCGAAGTCGTCGACGTCTTGCTCACGGTCGAAAAGGGGCTTGTGATGGTGACCACGACTGGTACAGTCGTATATGTCGTACGCAAGGTGGTAACAGGTGTGACCTTGACAACGGTCGAGGTTGTAGTCACAGTAAGGGTTCTCACCGTTCCAGAGATCGTGGTGACCTTGAGAGTTGTCTTCGGTACCACAGTTGTGATCGTCTTCAATGAGGTGACCGGCGACGTGATCGTCTTGGTAGACATTACCGTCGTCGTCCGTGGAAGTGTAGACGAAGTTGAAGAGGCCCTGGATGTAGTGGTGCTCTTGCTGGTAGTTATGATCCCAATCAGTCTCCGCTGCAGCTCCTCGTCGTCTCTCTTCGGGTGTGGGCGTGCCTTGGCCCCAGGGGCGATGAGCTTGTAGGCACCCGAGGGCCTGCCTCCAGTCGACTTCGCATTTGAGTGGAAGTGTGAGGACGGGAGCAGCTTGCAATGCGCGGAGTTTCCGCAGGGCGAAGCAGTCGAGGCTCTTCGGTAGACGACAACGTCGGCGTTTGCGGTGTTGGCAACAGGGATTGCCGCAATGCCACTGAGGAGTGTGAGAACAGCGAGGATCGCCACCAGGAGGGTGTGTAGCGTCTTGTTCATCTTGATGATGGATGTTGTAGACGGACTCTTGATGAGGTTGGGTCTTGGAAGCGACACAGGGGAGAATGGGTTGTGTAAGGTATGAGGGTATAGGGACAGTTCAAGGTATGAGCTTCTGACGAGCGGAGTGATATGTGCTGACGGGATGGAATTGGAGGCGACTAAGGGTCGGGACTGCCTTGCTTATATGCATGTGCCATGCGTAGGGTCGAAAGAAATTGATGAAGGAGCGCCAGAAGGATGTCGTATAGCGTTTCTGCTGGCAGGCCATGGGAAAAAGAGTCCTGTAGGCTGTGCGGCCCCGAGTAGTTTGAAGGCAAGCGAGTGTCTGGGAAGTTGGGCGCTGAGAAATGTGCATGGTAGCGAAGGGTACAGACGTTGCAGCCAGAAGCAGAAGGATTCAGAGGACGAGTGACCTGGGATGCTGGTATGCTTGTTGTTGGGCCACCTCGAACATTTGCTCACATGCTCTGTTGATCACAAACAGTAAGAAAGGACATGGCGGCGTGTCATTTTGAGAGGCGAGGGCGAGGTTCCCATCGCTTACCCGCCTTTGTTTGGACACCAAAGCCCGCTCTTCGAAGCCAATTGGGCACGCACTTTGGCGGTGCTGTCCAATGCAGGTTCCCCACAACTTGAGGGCGTTGGACTCTGGTGGAACATGCTTGTGGATGTTGGTGATACGATGTTGCACTTGAGCCCCGGCGCGTGTGCAGAGGATCTTGCAGAGCGTCCCAATGGAGAAAGATGACGATGTCCTTGGAGCGTTAATCTTTGGCACAAGATGTTTGTCGGGAGAGGTTCACAGAGAAAGCATGTCGGAGATCCTTTTCGTGAGCCACTCTCTTGCCACAAGGTAGACGGACTTTTGGAGGAAGAAGTAAAGTGCAGAAACCCTGGCTGAAAGGCGGAAAAAGAGGCAGAGACGGTGAGCGGTGAGTGCATAATCTGAGATCTGAGTACTGAGCACTGAGTCCTGAATAGTTGCGTTTGACGGTACAAACATTTGAGAAGAGAAGAGAGATGTAGGAGCCCAATCCGGCCGTCAAAGCGTATGGGCCTCCGCAGACAGTGAAACGCCTCGCCTTTTCTCGGCCCGACGTCTTCTTTGAGATCCCGCCATTCACTCGAGCTGGTTCCCCTTCTGGAGATTGAGTATTGAGAGTTTACCGAGCACAGTGGTTCATCGTGCTGCTGAGGGAGAGCAGAAGCGAGAGCGTCAACCATCAAGCGAGTGTTTTGAGATCTGGAACGAGAGATGTATGAGCAAGGAAGACGAAGGTCATGCGATGATGGAGGTGGAGGAAAGGAAGGAGGATGTTCGACCAGTCAGTTGGGCCTGTTGCGGACATCGAAAAAAGCGGGCTACAAACAAATATTGTAACTTCGGAAAAACTCTTCTGTATTCCCGACAACTTCAATACAATTTGTTTGTAGTGTTCTGCCACCCATCGGCTAAAGATCTTTCTACGTCTATCTTGTCTTCGCGCACGCGGTGCGAACTGCGAAGTAGTAGTGCACAGGTGGGCCAAAAAGGTTGTGACGATGTTTTCGGGTTGATTTTCTCCATTTGCGCGCTCGTACCCTTTGTCCTGCCGCGAGAAAGAAGCAGCGAGACACACCCGCAAAGTCAGGACGCACGCACGCAGGACGACGATGTACGCATATGCAGCTGGGGAAAGCAAGCAAGATCGCAACGCAGGTGGCTTTGCTATTGGCTCGTTAGTCGTTCATATGTTGTATGTACATACATATGTTATAGACGAAGGGCATGGGAAGCAGAAAGACCGAGACGCATCAAATCTGCCTGTGAGCAGCGAGCGTACGTTACAGCGAGGGGAACTCGGTCTGCCGTCTATCTGGCGAGTCACGACGCATGATTTTCGCTCGATACTGTCGCTGGACGATGCTGCTGTGGGTGAAGTCGGTAGCGGCGCGCGGCGGCGGGTCGTATCGCACAAGGTACCGACAAAAGAGAAAGGCAAATGAAAGATTGACGGTGGTGTCTGTTTGATCATCTGTTCTGCTGGGCGCAAAACGACGTACATACAGGACGACTGGACGAGTCTCGTACCGCGAGACAAAGGGTGCATCCGTGCAAGGCGCAAGCTTCTTCGGCATCGGGAAAGCTTATATCACAATTCACATCTTCTTCTCATTACTCATTCTCACGATGAAAAGAATTCTTGCCAGCGACAGCAAAGCAGCATGCTGCGAGCACCATACATAGAAGTCAACGCCTCGCTCATGCATGCGATGCCTGGGCGACGAATGAAGGGAAATTTTCGCTCTCATTTACCTGCGCACGGCTGGTCCCTGCCTAGCCGCGTAGTGCGCTCGTCGTGAAAGTTGATTGCATGTGGTGGTTGGGAAGAAGATACATCTTTGCTCGTCGTGGGAGTGCAAACGATATCAGGTAAATACTAAACACAGTCCATTACGAGCGGCCCCTCGTCGTCGCCAGAGGTGGGCTGCTGTCTGCTACTTGCTGAGCCTCGGACTCTGAGCGAGCGCTGAGGCCCTGAAGCGTTGCTGAGATCGCTGAAGCCGCCGACTGAACTTGAGGCGTGAGCATACATACCTTGTTCGCTGTATCTACCCGAGACAGATGGGCGAGCTCATGGGACATGCTGCATGCTGGCTCGACCACTATACTCTGTTGGCCACTGCGGCGCGCCAAGGCGTGAGGCGGGAACGCGAGGGCGTAAGGCAGGAGCGCGTGAGGGCGTGTCTGCTACGACGATGACCGCAGATCTCCAATGAAACAGGCTTGAATTGTTCATTCAATCCTTTGTGTCGAGCACCGGCGGGACGTCGATCCTCGCTCGTACATGCTGATATCTGATATTCGATATTGCTCGAGGACAAGGGAAAGGATAGCCGATAGAGTATGTATGTAGTGGAGATGATTCGGAGATATTAGATAGGGGTATTCAGTTTGTCTGAGTTCGAGAGTTTTTAGGGTTGTGAGAGTGCGAACTCAGGAATTCAATAGGAAGATCGTCCTGAGTTCACGTCAAGCCGAAATCGGTCGAGGAGTTCACCATCACGTCCTGAGTTCGGGTCAACGAAACACCATCACTTTTTCACCCTTTTCACACCTTTCTCTCTCTACCGCAAATCGACACATACAAACCTCTGGCAAACACATAAGAAAGCAGTGAGTAGGAGAGCAGTTCTGCGTACGCGCTATGAGAGTTTTCTGATGCAGTCATTTTTCTTCCGTTTAGATGGCCTCCAAGCGCAAATCATCCACTGCTGCTCCGTCCCCGTCTCCAACCCCAAAGCGCAAACCGCTCGCTGCCGCTTCTTCTTCTACGCCCACGCGCAAGGCTTCCACTTCCGCCCTCCCCGCTCTCCCCCTGCCTACCCCCAAGGCGACTCGGACTGGGACTCAGGCAAGTAGCGCATCCGATTCTTACGCGTGACAGCTGCCAGGTCATGTTCTAATTTTGCTGCTCTCGTTCTTCCTTTCAACAGAACAAACGAACAAGCCCGGCTGGCGATACCTGCAGCACAGTGAGTCTCTCGCTACCAGCTTCTTCCTTCTGCGCGCGCGCGTGTGTGCGTGCTGACAAACCTCTTCATCCTGTCAATGTGTCTTTGCAGAACAAGCAGCGCGTACCAGCTGTCGCCGGCGACCTTTTGCTCGACACCGGTGCTGTCGCTGGCCCTCTCCTCGCCCCCAACGATACTGGCGAGGGGTCTACTGGTAACGGTAGTGGTATAGAGCGCGAGGTCGCCAGCGCAGTTGTCCTCGCCCCTGCCTCTGTTGCCGGCACCGCCGATGCTGGCGCCAACGCGTCAACGTCAGCAGCTCCCCTTCCAATGCCGGTTAGTTTACCCTACTCCAAATGCTCCAAGCTTCACAATTCAGGCTTTTAATGTTCTAATGATGTTATGATCGATTCTTTTCAGACGCCCGTATCTAAGGCAACAGCCAAGTCTAAGGCTAAAGCCAAGCCAGATACAGCGTTGCAATGGAAAAACGACGCGTTTGCCCCCGGGTATCCCTCTTCTTTCACGATCACTCTCAATTGGCTGCAGGAGAACAACAACTACGACAAATGGAAGGGCAGTGAGGGAGACACCCAGATTGCGTTGGCCTCAGATATCGTTCAAAGGATGGTCAAATACAAGTGTCAATCTGTTCGCACTCCCAGCGCCGTGGTTGACAAGGTCAGTATGAATAATTCTCATGTTGCTATTACGCGATTTAGTAGCGGATACTGACGAGCAGAACACTTGGACTTTCTCTTTCATCACGTAACTGTAGATTAAGTCCATGGAGAAGTCTTTCAGAGAGGCCAATGACTGGCGCAAGCAGACTGGACAGGGCATTTTGGACGATGCGGCAGCCGTGGAAGATCAGGACAGTAACGACAAAGACGGGGAGGACTCGGATCTACGCCTCACACTTGCTGAGACGTCTGTTGAGGGTATGTTGCTTTGAACAATCACAAAGCATTCCGCAAACATAATCTAAACTATAGAATTTTTCCTTTCTTTCAGAGGCTGTACGCAAGCGATGCTCGTTCTACTACGAGATCGTCGACATCATGGGGGATCGCATCGCATCAAATCCGAAGGGAAGCTACAGCACCACCGGCAAAGGGGATCCGGCAGGCGCTGCGCTGCGGGAGGCTCTGGTGTCTTCCGAAGGAGACGATGGGCAGAACAAAGATGAGGATTCAATGTCAGAGGACAGTGAAGAACATGAGAATGAGGAGGACGATGGTGGAGATAAAGAGGGTGGGGGAAACGAGTACGAGGGTGGGGGAAAGGAAGATCAGGGAGAGAAGGAACAAAGCGGTGACAAGGAACAGAAGACAGGTGAAGCAAACGAGAAAGGAAAAGAGAAGGTGGACGAAGCGGGGAAGGAGAAGAAGATCACGGTTAAGAAGGAAGGGAAGGGACGACCGTCCAATACAGGTCGCAAGTTTGGAAAAGCAGATACTTCGAGCAGTGAGTAGTGTGGCACTCCCTTCTCTCCCTGCTCAAAGGTGCAAAGGGACTGACGACTCTCTTGTCTCGTTATCGCTGGTCTGCAGGTTCTAAACGCAAGCCCAGTGCAGTCGAGATGGCGCTCGAGAATCGCAGCAAGGAGCGTACCAAGATGGACGGCGACCTCAACAAGATCAAGATGAAGGCGGAGAAGCTTGCTGCCATCATGTCGCTTGCTCGCGAGTACTGTGCAAAGGATCACATGTTGGAATTTCAGGAGGCGATGGAGAAAGCAAACGTCTACTTTGAGAACATGTGATTGTATGTACTCCCACTCTCCTCAATACATCTTTTCTAACGTTGTGCTTGCCAGACTCGTGCGAACTGCTGTACCCGCTTTCGAAGCCTCTGCCCCTGCGTTCCTTCTTCCTCATCTCCCTGGTCTCCCTCTAGCCCCACAGATGCTAACAGGTCCTCTCCCTCTTGTTCCCAGCGCGTGAAGTCCGGCCCGTGAACGTGTCGGGCCTCGTCTCGCTCGTCGGCCGTGAGCCACATTCCGGGCTCTGATGCTCCATCGATGAGAATGTTGTGGAGGACAACACAAGCGCGAATCCAGCAGGCCGCCCGTGCCTCTTCAAGCTCGTCCTTGAGCAAGATAGGAAGAGCCCGCAAGGACTGCCAGCGGAGCTTGAGGATGCCAAAAGCATGCTCCACGGCAACGCGGCGAGGGGAAGCATGTTGGTTGAAGGCAACCTTGAGAAGAAGGAAGGAAGGGAAGGGCAATGTCGGAGACAAAAATCAGGATGCTATCATCTATTCAAAGAGCTACAAATAGATCGCATTGCCTACCTGTGCAGGAGCTAAGGATTCCTGACCACGGTAGCGACGAAACAAAGAGACCATATGAGCATCACTTGTGTATCCAGAGTCACCCAATATGAATTCGTCGGTAGAAAAATGATCGTCTGGGAACTGTGCCAGCGCGCATGCGCGATAGACGCGCTGATCGTGAGATGAGCCGGGAAACCCGAGGTGGAGAAAGCGAAAGCGAAGGTTGTAGTCCACCACGGCGAGGAGGTTGAAGGAGTGACGATGATGCCTATTGAAGAAGTCGGCGGCATCTTTGCGCGCTGGTGCTTCGGCGAGGTTGATATGCGTCCCGTCGATGAATCCAACACAACCAGCCAGGCCGTGATTGTCGCTCAGGTCCTGCCGTATCTGCTGACGCTCTCCGCGCGAGGGCCACCAAACATACTTCTCTTCTATTGCAACCAGAGCGCAAATGACTCGGTCTGTCCATGCAAGCACAGACCCTTCTGCATCATTGCGATGCGGATGTAACGAAAAGAGTGTGAATCAATTGCGCAAGTTAGCAAGTAGAAGATCTATACACATTCTCATTTCTCACCAGATACACCGAAACGCTCAGCGATATGGAAGACAGTTGCGCCAGTGCCAGAATGCGCAAGGCGCCAAAGAACGAGTAGAAGTTGATGGATGATGGGTTGCTGCGGACGGCCACGGGCTTTCTTCTGGAACACGTCGTCCTTCTCCAGTAGCGCCGCTATCGCGCGCAGCTGCGACTGAGTCACCCGAAAGGCGCGTTTGAAGTCGTCTTCGTTCCAAGAAAGATGTTCTTCGCAGCGGGCATACGCGTTGCGCATGCGCTGTTCCTCTAGAGGTCGATCGCGGCGCAGATATCGGTGTTCTTCGACAAGCTGCAGGGCATCTGCAGCCTCGTCTACCTCGTCTTCGAGCTCCTCGTCGTCTGCTGCTGCTGCAACTAACAGCTTGACGTATGATATCAGCGTTCGAATCAGACGCGCTCTTTCTGAAAGGTTTGGCATCGAAAAAGGTGTTGATTGGAGGTAAAGGGAGCGCGCTCAAGGCGCGCGAAACACAGCGTGATGACGCGACGCGTTGCGCGCAGTGAAGCTACAGCACGTGAACTCAGGAAGGTGAAAAAGGCGGGTACTCAGAAAGTGGGCCAAAATTCGCGAACTCAGAAGTGCGGCCGAAACAAAACTGAATACCCCTATAGAAGAATTCTGCACATGGTGGCTTGCTTCTCATGGAACTTCGAAGCCGGGAAGCAGCTCCCAGAACAGCGGCAACAGTACTGACTGGGTCGCACTGGAGCCGGTGCTTCGGATGCATGGCGGTCGGCGGCGTTGATCGACGGACGACCTTGCTACATATGTGAAGGTACGGTACTCGTAGAATGTACTCACCAACCGCTGTTAGAAGACGGAATAATCACACGCATTAGGCTTCCTCCTCTGGCATCGCACAACAAGGCACAACAAGCCGAAGACTCGGGGCTTTGGGCCTTGTGCATCTCCATTCCCCTACCATTTGCCCAGTGGGTGGATAGTTTGGCCCATGTCCCTCTCCCCTTTTTGAGGAAGGTCCGGAACAATGGATTGCGAGAGGTACCGCTAGTCTTAGGACCTATGCTGAAGACTCATGGGAAGCGAGTTTAGATCAAGGTACGAGATAAGGCCCCCAAAGTCCTAAGTCCTAGCTGTTGCCTCGTCTGTCGGTGATACATAGTAAGGTAGAAATACATAGTAGGAGTACAATTGCGGTGACAAAGGAGAATGGCCTTTGGGGAAAGGGGTTCTGAGTGTTGTTACAAAGTTACACCAGTTGGAATTTATGTTCTTCGAAGTGGTGAGGTTGCGCGGCTTGCCTTCGTCACGCTGGGGGTATTGTAGAGATGTAGGCGTTGGAGGAACAAAGTGGTGGATGTCTTGACGTGCGAGGCCTGGGGAATCACCATCGCTCGGATGAGTGGTTGTGGAAGTCGCGACGGATTGCTTTGTAGGATGCTTTGACGGTCGAAAAAATGAGAGTGTGGTTTGGGAACTCGATGTATGTATGGAGTTGAAAATGAGGGTGTGGATCTTTGATGGGTGGTTTTCTCCCTCAGAGGGACGGTACGAAGCCCCCTATGACGGGCAAATTGTTCGGCTGGAGGACGTTCTGCGCAAACTCTCCTATGACGTTCCCAGGATTCTTGGAGTACTGGAAAAAGGAAAGAACCACCAAAGTCAGAGATCGTTCCTGCCTCGCACAAGGATTGAGAGGAGAAGATCGATTACTCACCTCGCACCACACGTTGTAAGCAGGGTCCGGGTACGGCCAATTGTAGCCAAGCTGCGAAGGCGTGCACGTTGCAATCGCACACCCAACCGTAGTCGTGTCCTTCCACACCAGTTGGGTGAAGTGACCCGTCGCTGGCGAGAAGTCCGGCTGGAGGAAGTTGTAGTCCAGGATTTCCCCGTACCACATGGCAACGGAGTCAGCCATGGTCATGTCCATCCCGACTGACGAGGCTCCGTTCTCGCCGTAGGGCCCACCACTGTGAGCCCAGATGCACTTGTTAGCCCAGGTGGCAGCGAACCTGAAGTATGAGGAGAAGTATAGTGACTTGATTAGTATCTCGTTCATTCGCAGAACAGTAAAAAACAGGAGTAAGTCACTCACGCAGCAAGGTTGTTGTCCCAGGTAAGCGCAGGTGCACCGTGCCTTGCTCGATACATATTGCTGCAGTGTAGAAAAAGTTTAATCAGTGCCAAGGTGAGAGCTGGGATCTGCTACCGGCAATGGTGCATACGCACTGTCTGTTGAGCATGTCCAATTCGGCTGCCTTCAGAGCGCTCACTGTCGGCGTAGCGGTAGGGATGACACTGGTAGTCGTTCTCGAAACCGATGAAGTCGTAGTCGCCCTCGGAGTTGTTGTCGTCGATATCGTCGTCGATCTCGAAGTGGACGTTGTCCTACTTACAGTCGAAGAGAAGGGCCTAGTGATGGTAACCACATTCGTCTTCACGACCGGTACAGTCGTGACTGTCGTACGCATGGTGATAACAGGCGTGATCCTGACGGTTCGTGAAGCCGTAGTCATAGTCAGGGTCCTCCGCGTGCCCGAGATCGTCGTGACCTTCACAGTTGTCCTTGGTACGGTAGTCGTGATCGTCTTCATCGAGGTGGCCCGCGACGTGATCGTCTTGACAGACATTACCGTCGTCGTCCTGATCTGCGTAGTTATGAGCCCGATCAATCTCCGCTGCAGCTCCTCATCGTCTCTCTTCGGGTGTGGGCGTGCCTTGGCTCCAGGAGCAATGAGCTTGTATGCACCCGCTGAATGTTTGGAAGTGGACGAGAGTAACTTGCAGTGCGTCGAATTTCCGCAGGGCGAAGAAGTCGAGGCTCGTCGGTGGATGACGACGGCGGTCTTTGCGGTGTTGGCAACAGGAACTGCTGCAGTGCTGCTGAGTAGTGCGAGAATGGCGAGGAATGCCACCAGGAGGGTGTGTAGTGTCTTGCTCATCTTGATGATCGATGTTGTAGTCGGACTCTTGATGAGGTTGGGTATTGGAAGCAAGACAGGGGAGAATGGGTTGTGTAAGGTGTGAGGGTATAGAGACAGTTCAAGATGTGAGCTTTGCTGAGCGGAATGGAAGTGTGCTGACGGGACGGAACTGGAGGCGACTGAGGGTTGGGAGTGCCTTGCTTATATGCATGTGCCACTCGTAGGGTCGAAAGAAGTTGATGAAGGAGCACCAGAAGGATGCCGTATAGCGTTTCTGCTTGCAGGTCATGGAAAATAGAGTCCTGTAGGCTGTACGGCCTCAAATAGTCTGAAGGCAAGCGAATATCTGGGAAGTTGAGCGCTGAGAAGTGTGCATGGCAGCGAACGGTATAGTCGTTGCAGACGGAAGGGGGACCACTGACCTGGGATGCTGGTATGTCTGTTGTTGAGCCGCCTCGGACATTTTTCCACATGTTCTGTTGAGAACAAACAATGTGGAAAGACATGGCAGCGTGTCATTTTGAGTAGCGAAGGCGAGGTTTCCAATCGCTTACCCGCCTTGTTTGGACAGCCCGCTCTTCGAAGCCAATTGGACACGCACTTTGGCGGTGCTGTCCAATCCAGCTTTCCCGCAGCCTGAGGGCGTTGGACTCTGGTGAAACACCCTTGTGGATGTTGGCGATGTGATGCTGCACTTGAGCCCCGGCGCTTGTGCAGATGATTTTGCAGAGCGTCCCAATGGAGGTTGGTATCGATGTCCTTGGAGCCTTAATCTTTGACACAACATATTAATTGGAGTTGGCTGACAGTAAATGCATGTCGGAGATACTTTTCGTGAGCCGCTTTCCTGCCACAAGGTAGACAGACTGCTGAGAGGAAGAAGGGAAGTGCAAAAGCCCTGGCTGGGAGGCGGAAAAAAGAGGCAGAGACGGTGAGCGCATAATCTGAGTTCTGAATGTTTGGTGGTGCAAACACTGGAGAAGAAGATAGAAGGTGTATGAGCCCAATCCGGCCGTCAGAGCGTGTGGGGCTCCGCAGACAGCGAAACGTCTTCCCTTTTCTCGCCCCGACGTCTTCTCCGAGGTCCCGCCATTACTCGAGCAGTTTCCTCTTCCGGAGATGGAGAGCTTACCGAGCACAGTGCAGTGGTTCATCGTGCTGCAGAGAGAGAGCAGAAGCGAGAGCGTCGCCCATCAAGCGAGTGCTTCGGGCTCTGGAACGAGAGATGTATGGGCAAGGAAGACGAAGGCCATGCGATGATGGAGGTGGAGGAAAGGAAGGAGGACGTTCGGCCAGTCAGTTGGGCCTGTTGCGGACATCGAAAAAAGTGGGCTACAAACAAAATTGTAACTTCGGAAAAATACATCTGCATTCCCGACAACTTCAATACGATTTGTTTGTAGTGTTCTGCCACCCATCGGCTATCTTCACACTAGCGTACATCTAGGAGCTTCAAAATTTTGGATTGAAAAGCGCTTTGAGTGTTGGTTTTTGGGAGTCAATCCAACTGACTTCTTCCAACCTCGCACTCACCCACTTCAGGCTCAGAGCGGATGCGGCTCCAGCGGACCTCGCTCACCACATCTGACAGCACGGACGTCAAAAGGCTGCTGCGTAGCTCTGAGCTTCGAGAATGACATCGGTCAGTTGGCCGCTGCTGTGGACTGCTGGGTGTCAAGTCCCACCCAATTTCAAAGCGCTGAGGCCCTCCAATGGCGGTCAAGAACTTTCTCTGAGCAAAGTGAGTTAGCAAGTATGTATGTACCCTACAATGTACTGACTTGTACGGTGTCGAACTAAGATTTTGGCGGTCAGAGGGCAGCGGGCAGCATCTAACTATCCCTTGCACAACCGCGGCGAGCACAAAGTCTTCTTCGAATGCGGAGTATGCACATTGATCTTAGATTTGAGGCAAGTCGCAGGAAGAAGCAAGAAAGAACAGCGTTTCATCTTCCGCTCGGTCTCTCTTCTTCCTTTCCCCATTCGTCCGCAAGCCTCAACATCCACCCTCTCTACCTCCACCATCCTTTCGGTCTTTCAAGCTTCGGATCGACAACAGTTTCAACAATCAAAGGAGGCAGCTGAACTAGTGAGTATGCACAACCCTTGTCCTCTGCTGCCCGGCCGAGGCCTCACTTGCACTCAGTATATGCTCCGACCATTGACGTGGACGATGATCATTCGCCGGGATTCGCTCAGATACAAGATATCAGGCATCAGGCATCAGAGTTTAGGCGCTGAACGCTGAAGACTCTCTCTAATACTCCTTCAGTTTATTTGCTTCTCTCATAGACATGTCCAAACCGTGCTAAGATCGCCGCTCCAAGGCCAATGCTGGAAGATCTGCAATGCAGTAGTGCGAGATTGGCGAAATCCGGACAAATACTAGCCGGACGCGCTGGTCTTTGCTTACTCCTTCCTACCTCTATGCTCAAAGACAGCGCTGGACAGGAACGGGATTGGTCTCGACGATTCGAGGAAAGTCCGCTCACTGGTTGTCGTCCACCGCGCTCTGCATACTGCCTTCTCGACCACATCAAGAACTCCTCCCTGTTCTCGACGCCTCGAATCTGCCATGTTCTTTTACCGCTCCTCGGTGATGAGGAGTCAGGTATTCGAGCGATTGACGGAAACAGTACAGCGGAAAGCCCTAGCGGAGAACACCTCTGCATAAATGTATCGGTCTGGCATCTGACAGGTCCCTATCATTCTTCCTTCTGCACAAGTGAGCCATGCGCCTCACCCCTTTGAAAGTGCTACTCATGCATCGTTCTGGACCACGTCTGGCGCTCATACCTCTACTTCTGGTTGCTTGCATCTCTTCAACCTCCTCATGCATCAGTCTGGACCATCTCTGCGCTCAGTGTCTGCTTCAGGTCGCGTTGCATCTTTCCGACCTTGTCCTCTCCAGAAGATTCAACCCTGAATGAAGCTTATAAGAAGGCTGCCGCTCACGTCTTCTCCCTACCTTTCATTCTTTCTCCAGGCTCTAACATCCATATTACTCGCCTTTACGACCACACCCAGTCTCTTCTTCTTCACGACATCTCTCACGCATACCCCATCGTCCTTCAACCAGATCAGACACCCAACACCATCAAGCAGAAGCAACATACTTTCAAGATGACGAACATCAAAAGATCCTTCTTCCTCCTCCTCGTCGCCTTCCTGGCCACTGCCAACATGACCTTCGCCTTACCAGCTTCAGGTCGGTCTATGGAGGAGCCCTCTCGCCGACTCATGGGGGGAGCAGTGGGAATGTTCAGCTCCGCAGCAGCCTCCCTATCCGGTGACATGCAGGCCTGCCGCCTTCTCAGCGGCTGCCCGTCTTCCACTTCAGTGTTGCCATTCCCAATGCCATTTCCCATGCCATCGATTTTCCCATCGGCGCCTAAGCCATCGACATCGTCATCATCATCGGCGCCTAGGCCATCGGCATCGACGTCGACATCTTCATCGGATCTGAAGCCATCGGTAGCGGTGCTCAAGCCATTGACTTCCACATCGACTTCGACGTTGTCGCTGAAGCCATCCTCTTCTTCTGGCAAGAAATATGCGGCCAAGATCATCGCTGCCGGTAACAAAGCTCGTCCCACACCCACCTTCGTCTGGACGATCCCCTTCCTGCCTGCGCCTCCCAAGACGACTACCATCACTTCGATCAAGACCATCACCACCGTCCTCACCTCCACCAAGACTACCGTATCTTCGGTCACCAGCGTGGCCACCTCCACCAAGACTGTCTCTGGTATTCCAAGCCTGGTCACCTCTATCACTCTCATCCCCATCACCGGCATCGTTCCCATCACCACGGTGATCACAAAGACTGAGGCCGTCCCCATTGTCTCGACGGTTCTAGCCAACCCTGCTACATCTGTTTTCACGGTCACCACTGTTCGCACAACATCGACGGTCCTCTCCGTGACCACGACACTTCCAGCAACCGCCCCTTCAGCCGCTCCCATCACAACTGTCGTACCCGTCACTACGACCCTCACTACTACGGCTATCATCCCCGTCACTACCACTGTGCTCCCTCCTACCACTGTCGCTGCTGGTACACCGACTACGACGTTCATCACCACCACTGTTGCTGCTACTCCTACCACGATCGTCACTGGTGATCCTACCACAGCTGAGCAACAGGCGGTCGTTGATACCCAGTACGTTGATGCTTGACTTTCTCCAACCTTCCGTCTTACAGCGGCTGACCTTCGTCCTTCCTTCTCCGTCACAGCAACACGTACCGCGCCAAGCACAACGCTCCTTCTCTAACATGGAACAACACCCTTGCTGCGTGAGTGAAACATTTATGACAATTTTAGACACCACAATTTCTCTTTCTCCTGAGCTCACACACCTCACTTTCGTTCAATTCTCTTGCTACAGCTACGCTCTCACCCACGCCAGCAAGTGCATCTGGGCTCACTCCGGCGGTCCCTACGGCGAGAACGGCGCCGCTACCGTCGGCGTCGCTACCACCATGGCCTCCTCCGCTGATATGTGGTACAACGAAATCACGATGTACAACTTCTCGGCACCTGCTTTCACCGAGCAGACCGGTCACTTCTCGCAGTTGATCTGGAAGAGCTCGCGCACGATCGGATGCGCTGCGGTACAGTGCACGCCTGCGTCGTTGGGTTTCGCTTGGACTGGTCCTGAGATGGCAACCAACGTTTGGTGCGAGGTGAGTAATCCTTTTGCCCTTCCTTTCTTGTGACCATTTGACGACCGTTCTGACCCTGCCTGACCTCTATCCTTCTCCGCAGTACTCTAACTTGCCCGGAAACGTCATTGGCCAGTTCGACACCAACGTCCTCGCACCTATCGGCATCCCGCTCGTCAACGGTCTCGTCTCCACCGTCGGCTCTCTCACAGGCATTCTCAGCGTAACCGTGTGATGCATAGGTCCCCAACCATTCGCATCTCTCCGTTTCCAGTAACCACACAGCATACCCTAAAATTGCTTCCAAACTCACGGCACACACACACGCTCGCTCTTATCCTCTTGGAGATCTCGGAAACACCTTCCCTTCCGACTACGAAACCAAACGTCACGAAACGCCAGCCTTCGACGAAATGTGTATCATCACCACGCATCGCCCGGCTTCTCTATCGACAACCAATCAACGATCAATATACCTCACGGCCCTTTCTATCATTCGGGAAAAAAGTCACCTTCAAAGTCACCGAACCCCCCTCACCACTCTTGCCCTTCTCCAGCTTACTGTATACTATCTGCAAACTGCATACCATGGGAAATCTGTCACCTTACACACAAACCGAATACGATCACAACATTGTCACCTTTTGCATCCCTTCTTTGTCTGTCCAGCGCTCTCCTTTGCTCCATGGGTATGACTGTGATTACGGTTGGAAGATCGGTATCTCATTGCACGAGCACGTCGGTAGAAGACTTTCATTCTTCCATCCGTTCGCTTTTGCCTTGTCCGCACAATCTCTATTCCCCTTCTCTCCAAACCATCATCTTCAGACCATGTTCCGCACAATTTACCGTGCTCACCCTAAGGCCACAGCATTCGCAGGGTTAGGTAGACACACGTAGGGATGTCTTTTCTACGAGCTTTCCATTCGGTCTTCTCTTCTTCAAGTATCTTTGTCTTCCCCGCCGTTTCCATTGCCATTTTCTTTCGTTCTTCGAGACGGGGCGAACAAGGTGAGGTAAGAGAGGTAGCGAGCACTGAGATCGTAACGGCTTGTGCCTGGCTCGAGACACTTGAGCGGGTACGAGCTCCCTTCGATGCCCTCCTCAACTCCTACCGAATCTCCTCATCCGTCCCTTCTCCACCTATCCCCTGCTCCCCGCCCTTCCACTCCGATCCTTCTCCCGCACCTGATCCAGAGCTTTGCAGCAACTCCTTCGCTGCACGCTCTCACTGGCTTTTCGCAAAGGCGGAGTCGACCTCCTCCTCCTCCTCTTTCTCGCCATACAGCACTTCCAACCTCGCCTCATCCTTTCTCCCATACTGTATGTAAATACTGCTCCTTCCCATCCTTCGTCCGTCCCACAAAGATTCAGCTTCCTGTTTGCATGAGAGAGAGAGAGAGAAGTTTGTCTAGTGCCGGTTATCTACATACTAGGGTGCATTTATTAAGGGTTAGTAGAAGTGTCGAGGTCACGCGTCACGGAGACGGCCTCGTGAACGAGTCTTGCGACGACCGAAATGAGAAATCGGACCGGCGCAGGTTATGAGCTGCGCAGGAGGTGATCAGCGCAGGATGGAAGAAGAGAGCAAAGATGATGAGCACCTCCACCTGCGCAGCATCGTCGTCAAGACTCACTCCCGTTCTGCTCTGACTCTCTCATTGTCCCACCACACCCTCCCTTCTGTCCTTCGCTGGTTTGTCACCAGAGCCCAGAGGGCAGAGATCAACCTTGATTGCCGCGTCTCGGGCAGTTTTGATTCCCACCCGTCCTCCCCTCCGCGCGTTTCCACGCAGAACTTGGGATCAGACTGACAGGCGGGCCAGGTCCTTTCAGTGTCAGGACCTAACATACATGTGCATTGGCAGTTGCTGATGCACAAGACAAACGTGACACTGCTGCCGACTGACTAGCATTGAAGTAAACGAGGCTCCAAATTTATGAATTGAAAAGCGCTTTTCGGACTCAACTGCACTCAACTTCTTCCAACCTCCTGCAATGACTGGGGTTCTTGATCAGAGGACCCAATGCAGCTCCAGCGGACTTCGTTCTACCACATCCTACACACGTCAAATTCGTACGGCTAGCTGTGAGCTTCAATTTTGACAGTTGACCGCTGCTGTGGAGTGCTGAACATCAAGTCCTACTCTACCTTGGCCAGACTACTGACTTGTGCGTCGACGAGCTGAGAATTGGACGGTGAGAGGCTATCTAAGTATCTCTTCACATCCGCAGCGTCCTTCTGCAGACCTCTGGTGCGCTCGATGGTTGCTGCGTTCAGATGCAGTGGCTACCAGAAACGAACTGTGAGGTCCCATGACAACCGTGTCATCGATGTCTATCAGTGAGCGATGGATTTGTTTGCAGAGCTCTCACGGTGATTGTGCATCTTTCTGTCAGGGACGCGGTACAATAGCACACCAAGGAAGTCGAGTTTCATGAGAAGGCCGTCATCGTCCAGCTCCTCTCCGCCTCAAGGTGGAGAATATAAGCTTCTCACGAAAGCGGAGTATGCACAGTAATCTTGATCTAATGAGCAACACCTTCCGCTCGTCTTCCATGCTTCTTTCCGCTCAACTTCTACCTTTCTACCACCACCACCCTTTCGGCCTTTCAAGCTCCGGATCGCAACAGTCACCGACAACTACAGAACTAAACCAGGACACCTGGATCCTGGATCCCGCCATGCTCGACCCTTTATCCTCTACTGCATGACCGTAGAACATGGCCGCGCTTCCCCTCCCTCATGCTGGCTTCGAGCGCCTATTGACGCAACCGATGGTACTTGACGTCTTGCATCAGAGCTTAGACGCAGAACGCTCCTGCCCGCTTACATATGCCTTGGCTTTGTTTGCTTCTCTCACAGACCTTCCAAACCGTGCTAAGATCGCCGCATCAAATCCAAGGCCAACGCTGGACAATTTTCCGTGCAGGAGTTCGAAATTGGCAAAAGCCGGCCATGCCCTGATTGAAGCGCTGATCGCTGACACGCTGATCCTCTCCTCCTTCCTGCCTATGGACAAGATCCCCTTATCTCTGGAACAGACGTAAGCTCGCTCAGCGGTTGATCCCCGCCTTGCTCTGCGATTTGAGGAAAGTTCGCTCGAAGGTTGCGCTCCGACTTGCTCTGAACTACCTTCTTTTCTTCCAATTCCAACAGGGATTTCTCTCTGTCCTTGGTCAATCTCTCTCTCCGCCTTGCTCTGAACTCCATTCTTTTCTTCTTTCCAGAAAGAATCTCTCCCCGTCGTTGGGCTCCCCGACTCTTCCAATTCACTTTCCTTCCCGCTGACGAGAAGCCAAGAACGCGAAGGGATACGTCGGAAAATCTACGGACGGCCAATGGTACCGCGGAAAGCCCAAGCGGAGAACGCCTCCGTGCAAACTAATTGGTCTGGCAGATGCTCCATTCCTACGTCTATGCGGGTGAGCTTTGCACCTTCGCTGCTTGGAAGTACCAAGGCATGTCAATCTGGACCGTCTTTGCTTTGCGCTCATCTCTCTCCTCCAGGCTGCGTTGCTTCAGTCCAACCTCATCGTTTTCAAGAGATCCATCTTGACTGACGCCTATAAGAAGGCTGTCGCTGACGTCTTCTCTCTCCCTTTCCTTCCTTCTCCAGGCTCCAACATCCATCTCACGGCCACACCCCGTCTCATCTTCTTGACAGTCTCTCTCACACATACTCCAACATCCTTCAACCAGATCAAACACCCAACACCATCAAGCACATACAAGTCACAGTCTCAATATGACGAACATCACCAGATCACTCTTCCTTCTCATCGTCGCTTTCCTGGCCGCTGCCAACATGACCTTCGCCTTACCAGCTTCTGGTCTGTCCGTGGAGGATCCCTCTCGACGACTCGTAGCGGTAGGCGACCTTTGCCGCCTACTCAACAACTGCAAGCCAAGCTCCTCAGCAACGCCCACCACCAATTTCCTAGCCAAGATCGTCGCTATGGGTAACACAGCTCGTCCCACACCTACCTTCGTCTGGACGATCCCCTTCCTGCCTGCGCCTCCCAAGACGACGACGACGATCATAACTTCGATCAAGACTACCACCACGGTCCTCACTACTACCAAGACTACCCTGTCTTCGATCACTAGCGTGGCCACCTCCACCAAGACTGTCTCTGGTACAGCAAGCGTGGTCACCTCCGCCATCGTCGTCCCTGTCACCACAGTGATCCCCGTCACCACTGTGATTACGAAGACTACGGCGATTCCTGTGATTACCATTGTGCTGCCTTCCACTACCACTGGAACACCCACCACGAGCTTCACCACCACCATCGTTGCTGCCACTCCTACCACGATCGTCACCGGCGACCCTACAACACCTGAGCAACAGGCCGTCGTTGATACCCAGTGCGTTGCGGGCTTGGCTTCTTCCTTCCTTCTTTATGTACAGTGGCTGACCTTCGTCCTTCTCCGTCCACAGCAACGCTTACCGCACCAAGCACAACGTTCCTTCTCTTACATGGAACAACACCCTGGCTGTGTGAGTACATCGCCCTTGATCATCTATTTCCCAGCGAAATTTAAGCTCACACTCCTTCTGACACCTCAATCCTGATGCACGAATAGCTTCGCGAAGAACTACGCCAGCAAGTGCATCTGGGCCCACTCCGGCGGTCCCTACGGCGAGAACGGCGCTGCTACCGTCGGCGGTGTCACTACTACGATGGCCTCTGCCGCTGACATGTGGTACAACGAAATCACGATGTACAACTTCTCGGCACCTGCTTTCACCGAGCAGACCGGTCACTTCTCGCAGTTGATCTGGAAGAGCTCGCGCACGATCGGATGCGCTGCGGTACAATGCACGCCTGCGTCGTTGGGCTTCAACTGGCCCGGTCCTGAGATGGCTATCAACGTTTGGTGCGAGGTGAGTGATCTCTCCTACTTCCTTTCTCTCCATTGTCCTTCGATCATCGTTCTGATGAACATTTCTTCTCCTTTGTCAGTACTCCAACCTGCCCGGAAACGTGATCGGCCAGTTCAACACCAACGTCCCTCCACCTGTCGGCGTTCCACTCGTGAACGGCCTCGTCTCCAACGCCAACTCTGTCAAGGGGTCTCTGCTTCGGACATCCCCTTGACCTTCTGAGGACAACACACACTCACTTTGCTTCAATTTTCACGAACAGCAATACGTCACGGAACGAACAAGCCTCGGACACGATCTGTATCACTACTTCCCACATCACCACTCTGCTCGCTTTTGTATCATCAACGTTCTCGCGCGCCTCTCTCGTATCATCTTCCAGGCTTCTTACTGTATCTTATATGTATGATAGGGAAACTTGTCACTGTCTAACGCCAAACCAAATAGCATCTACCACATTGCTACACCTTTGCAACCCGACCCTGGCATGTGTTTGATCTCTCCTTGCTCCGCTGGTGCGACTGTGCCATCATCAGCGAACATTTCGATCACAGGCCTCTAATCCTTTCATTATGTTTTGTGATGTACATCCTCTGAGTTTACTTCTGTCGATGCCACCGCCTTCAGACCATGTTAAGTTCGTGTACACAATGATCCGTTGCCTGATCGTCTCCTTCGTCTCCTTCAACCTTAGACATGTAGACAAAGGTAGGTGTCGTCGAGGGTGTTGAGGAGGATGATCCGACTTTCGTTGTCACCAATGGAAGCCTCCTGTCCTTGACGCATCATGCATCATTTCTCGACCGATTCATTCTTGTTCCTGTCGAGGTTTCGAATTTGATCTCGTGCCTACACATAACAAAGATGAGATTGAGGGTGCCTATGACAGGAAAGCTCTTGGGAATGACACGTCGCCTGCAAGTTCAATGCAATACTGATTCGAGATTGAGGGCAAAGACTAAAGAGGGAGACGATGGGAATGGATATCATGTTGGAGGAGTTGAGACTGAGTGGGCATAAAAAGGGCTCGCGGGCAGAAGAACGAAAGAGTGGGAATCAGAAGGTGAGATGAACGTTGGATCGGTAGAGAAACTGAGGTTGTGAGTCGATGGGAACGAGCCGATGAGGTGAGCAGGGGCTGTGATTTGTGAGCTGTGCGAGAGAAAGACGTGAAGAGTAAGGATAGGGAAGAAGAGTCGGATGTGTCAAGGAGGATTAGAAGCGTCAGCGGTCAAGAAAGAGGCGAGCAGAGAGTCAAGAAACGTCAGTGGTCAGTGGAGATTAGGTCGTCGTTGTGTAGCGGTCTGTGCTCGAAAGTTGAGATGACGTGTAGGAGAGAAAGACGTGGTCAGCTGTGCATCGTTAAATTAGTCGCAATCGTCCGCGCGTCACCGAGACGGGGCTTACTGCTGAAGGCTCTGGTTGATCCTGCGAGGCGTGGGGGAGCAGAGTTGCACGACGGATCGCGGAATTGCTTGGGTTTGGAGCGCGACTGCTGAGAGTACCAGTGCGAGGTTGGGGATGAGAATTGAGTCGAGGGCTGTTGTTGAGGAGAGGTTCTGCTTGGGGTTACGGTCCCCTTGATTGTGAGCCGCATCTTCTTCCCGGGTGTCCGAGGCGAGATGGGAAGGGAATACACTGTGGAAGATGAGCTATTTGCGCGAGAGGAAGGATCATTGAATCTACGGCGTTTGTTTTGGTGTGTTGGTCCGAGAGAGAGAGGGGCCCAATGCACCTCCTCGTGCGCGAGAGGTAGAAGAGCCTGCGCCTGGCGAGTTTGACACGGACGTTCTTGGAGGTGTTGGACGGGGACGAGTGAGAGAGACCATAATCCTCCATCCCTCAGAAATGTACATAACCGCGGTCGTTTGTGACTCCCTTTGTGTGGATGTCACTTGTACATCAGTGTCGGCTATCTACACACTAGCCTAAATCTACGGTCTTCAAAATTTTGGATCGAGAAGCTCTTTTCAGAACTCAACTGCACCTCCTCCCGCACTGACTCACAAACTGAGGTTCAAGCTCAGGGAGTAGGGACCCAATGATTCATCTCCTCTTCACCTCAAGATGGAGAATAAGATTTGGATGAATGCGGAGTATGCAAGGTAATCTTTAGATCTAATGCAAGTCGCAGCAGAAGGAAGAAGGTATGTAGAACAGCGTTTCAGGCTCACCTTCCGCTCGGCCTCCACTATTCCTTTCCCCATTCGTCCTCGACATCTATCCTGTCCACCACAATCACCATTCCGGCCTCTCAAGCTTCGGATTGACAACAGTCACCGGCAGCAGTATCGAAGAACCAAACAAAGGTAACTTCATCCAGCGTGCTCGACCCTTTGTCCTCTGCAGCATCACAGCAGTCGCACTTGCGCCCGGCCTTTGCTTCGCGCGACCATTGACGCAAACGACGATATCTTGCATCTCGCATCAGGTATCAGAGCTCTAGACGCTGAATGCTGAACATTCTCCTGACCCCCTTCCTTTTGTTTGCGTCCTTTACAGTTAGGTCGCACTTTGCCGAGGTTGGCTTTACAAGGCCGATGCTGGACGATCTTCCGTGCAGCAGTTCGAGGTTTGGTAAAAGCCGGCCACTCTCTCGTCTGACGCCCTGATCCCGGCCCCTTCCTTCCTACAAGCTCCACGTATAACTTTGAATACAGGCAAGATGGTACGGTCTCGGTCTTCACGCTTCACGGCTCGAGGACTCTTCGCTCACCGATTCCTCTCCGCCTCACTCTGAACTCCATTCTTTCTTTCTACTTACAGCAAGAATGTCTCCCCGGCCTCAATCCCCTCGATATTATCATCTTACTAACGAACTCCTCGCCGATGAGAAGCCGGGGATGCGAGACGATGGAAAGATCACGTACGGCCGATCGTACCGCCGAAAGCCCAAGCGGAGAACACCTCTGGAGAAACTGATTGGTCTGACTGGTACTCCATTCTTTCATCCAAACGAGTTACCAATGGATGTCACTCTGGACCATCTTTGCGCTCACCTCTCTGCTTCATGTTGCGTTGCATCAGTCCAACCTCGTCATTTTCAGCAGACTCACCCTGACTGAAGCCTATAAGAAGGCTGCCGCTCACATCCTCTCTCTCCCTTTCCTTCTTTCTCCAGGCTCCAACATCCACACCTTGCTCGCCTTCTTACGACCACATCCAGTCTCTTCTGCTTGACGATTTCTTTTCTCTCACACATACCCTAACGCCAACGCCATCAAGCAGAAGCAACATACTTTCAAGATGACGAACGTCAACAGATCCTTCCTCCTGCTCATCGTCGCCTTCCTGGCCGCTGCCAACATGACCTTCGCCCTACCAGCTTCAGGTCTTTCCGCGGAAGAGCCCACTCGAAGACTCGCTGTGGTCGACTTCTGCCGCGTGCTCAACAACTGTAAGCCAAGCTCCTCAGCAAAGCCCACCAGTACATACCAAGCCAAGGTCGTCGCTGCCGGTAACACGGCTCGTCCCACACCTGTCTTTGTCTGGACGTTCCCCTTCATGCCTACGGCTCCGAAGCCGACGACGACAATCATCACTTCCATCAAGACTATCACCACGGTCCTCACCACCACCAAGACTACCCTGTCTTCGGTCACCAGCGTGGCCACCGCGACCAAGACTGTCTCTGGTACAGCAAGCCTGGTCACCTCTGCCACTGTCATCCCTGTCACCACGGTGATCCCCGTCACTACAGTGATCACGAAGACGACGGCGATTCCCGTAACTACCACTGTGCTCCCTCCCACCACTGTTGCTGCCGGTACAACCACAACGACTTTGCTCACCACCACTGTTGCTGCCACTCCTACCACGATCGCCACCGGTGACCCTACCACACCCGAGCAACAGGCGGTCGTTGATACCCAGTACGTTTTCTTCCTTATTTGCGCCGCCTTCCTTATTTCTTCGCGGGAAACTGATCCTCGTCCTCCTTTGTGTGTCTACAGCAACGCTTACCGCACCAAGCACAACGTCCCTTCTCTCACATGGAACAACACTCTCGCTGCGTGAGTACATCATCAGTGATTATCCAGATCCCAGTGCCATTTGAAGCTTACCATTTGAGCCTGATGGAAACCCACAGCTATGCCAAGACTCACGCCAGCAAATGCATCTGGGCCCACTCCGGCGGTCCCTACGGCGAGAACGGCGCTGCTACCGTCGGTGTCGCTACCACCATGGCCTCCTCCGCTGACATGTGGTACAACGAGATGGCGATGTACAACTTCTCTGCACCGGGCTTCTCCGAACAGACGGGTCACTTCTCGCAGTTGATCTGGAAGAGCTCGCGCACGATTGGATGTGCGATCGTTCAGTGCACGCCCGCTTCGTTGGGCTTCAACTGGCCCGGTCCTGAGATGGCTTCCAATGTCTGGTGCGAGGTCAGTATCGCTTCTGCTCTAATACTTTCTTCCATCATTGTTTCTGACGTACTGATTCATACGGTCTCTGCTCCGTTCTTACAGTACTCCAACCTGCCCGGAAACATCATCGGCCAATTCGACACCCAGGTTCCCCCACCTGTCGGCGTCCCGCTCGTGAACGGTCTGGTCTCCAACGTGGGTTCTCTCACAGGTTCGCTGGTTCGGTCATTCCCTTGACCTCCTAAGCGACAACACCACACTCCCTTTCTCTGGACTCTCAAATCTCAAATCTCAAATCTCAAATCTCAAATCTCAACAAAGAACAACAACACGTCACGGAATCAACAAAGTCTCGGACATGGCCTGCATCACTCCCACTTCTCGCCTTTGTATCATCAACCTTCTTGCGCTCCTCTCACTTGTATTATCTTCCGGACTTTCTGACTGTATACATATCGTCTGTACAATTGGGAAAACTTGTCACGTCTTTGACGCCAAAACAAATCAATAGCATCCATCAAATTGTCATAACCTTTGCAACCCAGTTCCTTCGCGTGTGTGCTTCATTCTCTCGGTTTCCCTTCTGTCGATGCCACCGCCTTCAGACGATTCAAACTTCGATCGTGTACAGAAGGAAACGCCAAGATATACACTCCCAGGATTGACGAATTCCCAAAGGAAAAACAACGTGGTCCATTCCTCCACGCCTTCATCTCGCCTGTGTCTTCTTCATCCTCGCCTTCTTCTCCTTCTTGGGCATCTTCATCTTCCTCTTTTCCCTGGCCGCCTCCTTAGCTTCCTTCTTCCGTTCCTGCGGGACAAAAACGGATCAAGGAAATCAGTTCTCTTTCACGGCCTGAAGTTGGGGTGTGCGTAATGGACTACTTACCTTCTTCACATCCCGGTCTTCATGTCGATGTCCACGCGGGACCTTGACCTTCTCCCCATCCCCATCTTCCTCATCCGTATCATCATCACTGTCCCCCTCATTACTCCCACTCCCAGACCCACTCTCCTCATCGGTCCCCTCCTCCTCTACTTTCGCCATCTCCCCACCCTTCTGCCGAACCTGGTCCATCCCCGTTATAGAAGCATAGAGCAACTCCTTCGCTCCACCTGGTCTCTTGAGGATTTCCACGTCTCGTTCGGGATCGTACACTTCGTCGAGTGTGCGAGGGATGTAAGCGCGCGCAAACACTGCATTGTCAGCCGCTTCTTCCTCCGCCTCTTTGTTTTCTTTCGCTGCTGCTGCTTCCTTGTCCCCCTCAGTTGGAGGGAGGTCATCCCCTTCGGCATTCACGAACAGGTCCTGGTTCTCCCGCAGCTCATCGAGGGGAATCTCCTCCGTCCGGGTGATGTACTCGAAGAGGGCGCGCAAGCCTAGGACGCGGACGCCGCCCTGTTTCTGGAAGAAGTCGTTCACGTGCTGGATGTCGGCTCGGAGGAAGTCGAAGGAGCGTGGATGGTCATGTTCGACGGATTGGGAGACGTCGATGATCCAGAGATGGCCTTCGTGGTAGCTGTTCCGAATGAAAGATCAGTTTCAGTCGAAAAGGGAGAGTTAATAGGAGAGATGAGAGACTCACAGAACGTTGTACTCGCTCAGGTCGGCATGGACCAACCGGCACTTCTGGTACATGACCCGCATAACACCCACAAGCTCATAATAGAGCTCCTCCCACCTGGCCTCTTCCCCCGCAGCATTACCATGCGCCTCCAGATCCGCCCTAATCATCTCCTTCGCATCCTTCAACCTAGGCGAAGGCCACCCATCCTCCCTCCCCAAGAAATCCATAACGAGCACATGGTCCCTGATGTCAACAAGCGACGGGGCCCGAATGCCCGCGCTGACCAACCTCTTCAGATTCCTTGCCTCCTTCTCTGCCCACAGCCTAACCATCTTACGAGGATTGTGACGCGAGTACCCGTGTCGGAAACGGAATTCGCCAGAGACGTACCGGTCTCGATCTTTGAAGACGAGGATGGAGGTTTTGTAGATCTTGAGGGCGTAGCCGTGTTTGTGGGCGTGCTCCTTCTGGGCCTGTATTTGGTCTTCCGAGAGTGGAGCATGGTTCGCTCCTCCGATGGCGGCGTTGGATGAGGTTGCCTGCAGGGATGGGGCGGGAACGGACGCATGGTACACATTGGCCTCCTTACCCGTACTCACACACCCATTCACCCTCTCAATCAGCTGTCTCTGCAGCATCTTGAACAGAATCACAAGTGTGCGCGGATCGAGGACCTGCTGCAACGTCGCGCGGTCCGCCTTATCCCTCACGCGCAAGGTGTCGAGGGAGTCCGCCGTCTTGCGGGGTACGGTGGTCGAGTTCAGGGAGCCGCCGATGGCGAGGGAAGGGTCGTAGGAGGAGGAGATGTGGAGCCGAGAGGAGAAGTGTGGGGAGAGGGCGGCTAGTTGGGCTTCCATTTTGGAGGCTGCTGATGCTGACGCGCCTCCTCCTCCTCCGTTTGAGGCTCCGGCGCCTATGGATGGTCCTCCGCCGCCGTTGGCTACTTTCTTCTGTCTGGCTGCGGCGTTGGGCCGATTGAATGCGGGAAGCGCAACGATAGGCGCATCTTTTGCTGCCGAGGCCGATGTTGCGATGGACGCCGTGTCGTTTGTTGTGGTGGACGAGGGATTGGGCTGGTTGATGGCAGCTGCGAGCTGTCGTGATCTATTGAATTGCTTTGTGAAGTCACCTCGAGCGAGTTCCCAGTCGGCATCTTCTACTCTTCCGATTGAGTCGAGATCGCTGAGATCGTCGTCGTCTTCTTCCTCGTCGTAGTAGTACTCCTCTTCGTCGTGCTCGTCAGTGAGTTGAACGTGTACCTCGTCATCGATGCGTGGGAGGCTGTGCTTGACCTTCTCTGCCACAGGCTGCTGCTGCTGCTCCTCCTGAATGAGCTGATCCTGTGTCTGGTCGTCTGGGGCGTCTGCAAACTGGTCCATGGTCAATGACTTCGATGCTATCGTTGTGGTTGTCGATGCTGCGAAGGAAGCTGCGAAGGTTCTCCAACAAATTTAGGGCAACCCGGAAATCACGGAGAGTGCGAAACGGGCAAATCTTCGAAATTCGCCCACTTTTCGTCATTCAGACATTCAGTATTCGGCACTCGAGTGACCATGAGACCATCATCCCTTCAGACTTCAGTGCTTCGATATACAGATATTCTATATCGTATTGTACATTTTTCCTGTAGTAGATTGTCGATTATTATACTATGATATAGTTAAATATTACGAATTACGATAGCGCCTCGTCGGCGGCTGGCATATGATATATATTAATATTTAATACATGATATGTATATTGCACAGTGGTCGGCACCAGTGATTGCCATACCTACTATAGTAGGTGGTTTGAGGTCAATCTCATACTCATATCTACTATAGTAGATTGGCCAAAATGGCAATCTCATACTCATATCTCATATAGGAGGTGCTATAGTACCTCATATTCTACTATAGTAGGTCGGTTCTGCCACGTGATTTTCCAGTCGAAAAAATGTCCAAATCACGTGATTTTTCCGTCAGCATCATGCTTGACGCGTCGATCAAGCATTCATTCTTCTCTCTATCGATCGGTAGTCACTAGTCCACGTTTCAGTTAGATGATCATAGCTCAAAGGGCAAATAAAGACTACAGAGCAAGAGTACAAACGAACAAGTCATGACGCACCGTTTTGGCGTTTTGCTTGCACGCGCCGTGAGCTGTCCCATTGGCCGCGCTCGGTCTCAAAGATGCTCCTGCGCACCTTATTTGTGGCTGGATGTGCGTCGTGTTTGTCGTCAATTGTATTGGTTGTTCATTCTGACTTTCTGAGGCACGCACGGAGAAATTAGGTGGGAGGGCTAGGCTTAGAATTGTCTGAATGAGAGATATTGAGACTTTAGAGAGAGGAAGTGCAAGCCTTTTCAACCGATACATCTCGTCAAGTTTCACTCAGATCGGAAAATTGGTAGGTTTTTACCTCATAATATGAGGCTCATATCTGCTATAGCAGCTCATATTATGAGGTTCGGACACGTGACCTGCTAAAATTGCCTCATATTACCTAATATCACCTCATATCGGGGGTAGGACCTCATAATATGAGCTCATATTTTTTCAGAAAAATCGGCAATCTCATACTCATATTTTTACCTACTATAGTAGGTATATGAGATTTATGAGATAGTAGATATGAGATTTTATGGCAATCACTGGTCGGCACTGACTTTAAGTCGCCATTTTTTCAAAAAGTCAAGTCTAAGTCTAAGTCACATTTTAGAAATTTTCATAAAGTCAAGTCTAAGTCAAACTTAAGTCGCCAAGTCTGACTTAAGTCACATCATTTTTTTTTCGAGCGAGAAACAGAGACTTTCCGACTTAAAGTCAGACTTAAAGTCGTAATAAAAGTCACATATCCCGGATGATCTAATGTTCCGACTTAAAGTCAAAAAATTCAGACTTGCAGTCACGACTGAAAGTCTCATTTTTCAAAGTCCCACGGTCACCTGACTTTTTCCAGACTTTAAGTCCCCCAAGTCTTCGACCATGTGACTTTCAACGGAAAAGTCTAAGTCACAAGGTCGGTTTTTTCACATGTCTGCTTCTCACGCCGGTTCCAGCAGCTCCTGAACAGGAAGCCCCATCATCTTCCTCACCAGCAACCAGTCATACTTCCCTCTTCCCGTGGACCCTTCCACCACTATCCCTTTCTTTCCACAGCCCCACCCACCCCTCAACGACCACCGATGTCGGGCTCTCAACCCGACCCAAGGGAAACAGACTAGCTGTGAGTACATGCTGGGACATATTTTTGGGGCTTGAGCGGCCTATTGAGATTTGAGGCTTACTCTTTTTTCTATTTTTTCTATCTCACGGTCTCCTAGGCAATCGAATTGGCACCGCAAGAGTGTCATGTCACGGATATCGGAGGTTTTCAGAGAGGGTGGAGCGGAGGGAACATACGAGGATTTGGTCGACAGGAGCTACATCCTGATCAACGGAATGAACCCCTCGGAGACGGCTTTCTTGGAGACGTTCAAGGTCGGTTCGGATCAGCACCCGACTCGGAGGGCGCTCGAGCGCTGCTGCCTTTTCGGCTGCGGCGAGTGTGGCGAACCGTTCAGCCGTACGGCGAATCTGGTTCGGCACTGAGAGATCCACCGCCGTCAGCTGATCGCGGACATCAGCGCTGGGAGCGACGAGACGATCGAGCTGAGCCGCTCTGCGGAATTTCAAGGGCTGGCAGTGGCACGAGCGGAGGCTGCCCGAGTTCCGAGTCCCCCCAGTTCTCGTGCAGTTGCGACGCGCGTGACGCAGGCCCTGAAGCGACTCGCGGGACCGGTTCCGACTCAAGAGCTGCTCCCGGCGCCAACCCGACACATTCGTTACATGGTCACGGCGCTGATGGGAATGTTCGCAGTCTCATTGCTGTTAACAATGATCCAGCTCAATATCGAGAGCTACAATGGTAAGTCCTTTCCCTTTCTGATCCTTCGACCTTCGACTGGGCCTGGCCCTGTGGTCCACAATACTCTACGCCACCCATCTCGGCGGCACCGGAAGCTCCGCTTCCCGGCCCTGAACTGGCCCAGCCGTCCGCTCCTACTGCTGCTGAGTCGTTAATAGCAGATACGACGCGCTCAAAGCCTAAAGCTCCCGACCACTGGGCTGAGCTGTGAGTACATGCTGGGACATATTTTTGGGGCTTGAGCGGCCTATTGAGATTTGAGGCTTCCTCTCTTTTCTATTTTTTCTATCTCACGGTCTCCTAGGCAATCGAATTGGCGCCGCAAGGGTGTCCTGACAAGGATATCGGAGCTCTTCAAAGAGGCCGGAGCGAAGGAAACATACGAGGACCTCGTCGACAGGAGCTACATCCTCATCAACGGGGTGAACCCCTCGGAGACAGCTTTCCTGGAGACAAGTTTAGTTTAGTTTAGTTTTTTTTTTTATATGTAATTTTTTTTAGAACAAAAAAACCGCAATCTGTCACCCAACTGTGCTTCTCGGCGAGTGCTTCCAATGTGAGGCATCGAGTCTCGTTCTTTTTTCAAAGCTGAGCCGGGGTCCGACCTCTGTTCACGGCTCTATGGAATCAGCCGGCTGACCGGCTCCTTCGTAGTACAGTCCAACCGTTATTCATTGCGGTTAATCCTCCTCAACCGGTCTTTTTTGTTTGCCCAACCATGACTATCGATAGTTATTCCTGACCTGGCTGCGTTCCTTACCAGAGTAATCTCCTAACTTTGGCTGCAGCCTACAACCTGAACTTGGGAATCTAGCTTGGTTGAGGCCAGCCTCCAGCCTCAGCCAGCTGCCAGGGAGTAGGATTTCGAACGCGAGTCGCGACGCGTGCGGCGTGGGGCGTTTGGACTTGAGCTGCGGCGTTCGGTTGATCGGGCCGGCTCTTCTGGTCCGGGCGGCCGCCTTGCCCATGACCCATCGAAACCAAAAAAAAATTCCCATTTCAACCATTTTGCAAGCTACGTATCCCGAAGGCATGGCTGCCGGCCACAGTATCGATCCCAGAAGGGGAAGAATTCGATCTCAGCCCCGACGAGTATTCCTCCCCTCAAGGCAGACACACATCTGGAGTGCCAATCTTTCGGCCATCGATGGATCAGTTCCGGGATTTCTACACATTCTGCAAGAGAATTCAAAGCACGGGCATGAAAGCCGGGATCGTCAAAGTCATTCCACGTGACGAATGGCTCGAGAAGCAGCCTGAAATCTCCGAGGCCCTCAAGAAAATCAAGATTGCCAATCCGATTCGACAAAAGCCGAAAATTAACGAACCTGGCGTCCTCCTCCAACAGGCCATGCCCCAGAAGGAGACCTACACCGTAGAAGAGTGGGCTTCTCTCTGTGCCGCAGAGAAGGAACGACTTCCCGATTTCGACAAGATCAAGATATGGGTGGAAGATCAGTACCCCTCCGGCTCAGCTCTTCCGAGTAGTCAAGACCGGAACCAAGACCAGAAGTGCGCCTGGATGGCGGAGCACCTCCTTTCCGATTGTGCGGATCCGGCGGGCTGGATTGCGTCGCTCTGCGAGGAGCTGGAGAACGGCTATTGGAATACTCTCCACCAAGGAACGAAGGGTTCCATTTACGGCGCCGATGTTCAAGTCACCCTATTCGACGCGAGTGTCGAGGAGTGGAACTTTACCAAGCTCGACTCAGTTCTGACGCGCATGCTGCGCAGGGTGGTCGACGATGGACGATGGACCGGTGTAGAAGAGGACAGCGAAACCATCGAGGGCATCGACACGCCCTACCTCTACTTCGGGTCTTGGGGGTCGACCTTCGCCTGGCACGTGGAGAACATATGCCTGAGCTCCATCAATTACATCCACTCCGGCGCGCCTGAACAGTGGTACGGAGTTCCTCAAGGCAAAAGCAAACTCTACGAGGAAACCCTCAGAACCCTTATCCCAGAGGACGCAAAGGCGTGCAAAGAGTTCATTCGGCTCAAACGCTGCATCTTCAGACCCACACAACTCCCAGGAACCGAGCCTCTCAGCGTGGTCCAGTACGCCAACAATTTGAACCTCACTTTCCCTCAAGGTTATCACTCGGGCTTCAACTACGGTTACAGCTGCGCGGAGGCGGTCGATTTCGCGCTTGATGACTGGGTCCAGCCTGCTATGAAGGCAGATTGGTGCCGGTGTGGGGACGAAGAACATCATTCGATCGACGTCCAACGTCTTTACAAGGATGCTATCGAGGCGGAAGACCGGGCTGCGGGGAAGGCGAGGGAGCGTGACGAAGACTAAAATAGAGACACAGCTGTGAATTGCCGTCCCGAGCCTTGCCACCAGAGTGGTAGTAGCTGCTAGCGGCCAATGGCTCACCACCACTCACTGGTCAGTGGGTAGTGTGGAAGTGTAGGCTGTGGTTGGGAATTTACTTTTAAAATAAAACTGGTGAGCTGTGAACAGTGAATCAGTGATCGTTAATCAATAATTATTGAAAGGTTTCGGGTTTCTGCGCAGCATAGTAGGCGCGGATCAATCGCGCTACATGGTACATATTTTCTCGCGTCTCCGCCGCGGCCCAACGAGACACCCGCGTTTCCTTTTTTTGCGGCCGTATGGATTTCTTCAAAAAGACTAAGTACTCATTAGAAATTAGCGTCGAAGACCGAAGACGAAAAGAGAAGCCCCGCCGCAGCGGCGGCTAGGGAAGGACCACGAACTAAAGAAGAGAGAAACAGAAATTGCAGGTGAAAGCAGGGCGTGAGAAGCACTGAAGTCTGAACTCACCAGGCTTTCGCGGAGCACACATCAGGCGCTACAACTGAAGACCTCAAGATTCGCATCGCCGCGCTGCAGCGCCTCCTCCACGAGGAGCGGCCTGCGCGCACGGAACTCATTCAAGCACAGGGTCTCGGTCAATATTTCCAACGAGCTCGAGCGCTCGCGGAGGAACAAGGCAACCCGTTCCGGATTCGAAGGGAGGTCTTCAATCTCCCTGCCGATCGGTACGACCGTCTCGCTGAGGAGCTTCTTCGTCTGGGCCTGGTCAGGATCCTTTGCAAGTCTGGCGCCGCACACCGCATCTAGGACCCAACCAACCTGAACGTTGAGGGTGAGTGCCCGTTCTGAATACATTTTGTGATGTGCGTTTATTGATTTAAGCAGATCCCTGGCCCTGCCCCCACGTGGGCTGCCACTCTCACTGCGCTGATGCTGCCGCTTTGGGGGCCCATATGATGAGGTGTGGGGGGCCCTGCAGAGCAAGGGCAGCTAATTTGGAGGATTATGACGAGGAGGAGGGTCCCGACCCGGTCCGAGCCGGTCCGGCTCCCAGGGCTCCCAATCCGATCCAAGCCGACCCGGCTCCCGAGGCCGCCCGCCCCGCTGATCTCGAGTTTTTTTTTGGTTCGCCGTCTCGGCGATCAAGCGCACGGTGATTTGCTTTGCGGCGTTTTGGCTCGCCTCGGCCACCGCCGATTACATCTCTCACTATCGCCGGCACTATGCCGCTGCGGCCGACGAGGTTGCCGAGTGCAAGCTTTCCTACGAGAAGAACAACTGCGACAATCCCATTCCACACGCCCGGCAGGGCTGCCAGGCGGACGATATCTGCACTCGGCGCCGCCCGGCTCTCTTTCTTTTCCGCCCCGCCTTCATGGAGGCGATCGGCCTGGCTTAGAATCTTCTCTTCCTCCCTTTCCCCTTATCTCTACTCCGATAACGTTGTGTTCAAGTTGGCTCGGCCCCTTCCCCCCCCTCTCTCTCTCTCTCTCTCTCTCTCTCTCTCTCTCTTTTCGTGAATGAAAATTTCCTTTGGCCCCACCGCCGATACGCCCCTTTCCACCAGACGGCAGACGCCCACATATTCCACAGCAAACAGAAGAGATCTACACGGCTCCAATCGACCCCACCATCAATTCCAACGTCCTGTCTTTCGCACGTCATCAACCGCTCATCAATTCCACACAAAACAACAAGCGCATGCCGTTCCTCAATGTCCAGGTTAGCTGTTTCGAGACGGTGTGCGGCGCCAGACTTGCAAATGATGGTGATGCGAGGCATTCCTGAATCCTGATAATGTATTCCTGGGGTGTCAGTTGGGAGGCAATCTTGCGAGGCTGTAGTCTGTAGAGGAGATTTGAAATGTTCATTTAAAGAGAGCCTCACAGGCTTTCTAGAGTCAGCTTTCGAGTATTTTGGTTTTTTTTTTTTTTTTTTTTTTTTTTTTTTTTTTTTAAAAGGG